>RXID01017032.1:0-14536 GCA_005019695.1 Trichopus zeylanicus subsp. travancoricus
AGTAGTAGTAGTAGTAGTAGTAGTAGTAGTAGTAGTAGTAGTAGTAGCAGTAGTAGTAGTAGCAGTAGTAGTAGTAGGTGCTGCAGCAGTAGTAATAGTAGTAATAGTAGTAGTAATAGTAGTAATGGTAGGAGTAGTTGTAGTAGTAGTAATAGTAGTAGTAGTAGTAGCAACAGTAGTAGTAGGAGAAGTAGTAATAGTAGCGACAGTAGTAGTAGCAGAAGTAGTAGTAGTAGTAGCAACAGTAGTAGTAGCAGAAGTAGTAATAGTAGCGGCAGTAGTAGTAGCAGAAGTAGTAGTAGTAGTAGGAGAAGTAGTAGTTGTCATGGATGCTATAATAGTAGTAGGTATAGTAGTAGTAGTAGTGGCTGATGCTGCAACAGTAGTAGAAGCCAAACTACCAGTAGTAGTAGTAGTAGTAGTAACACCAGTAGCAGTAGATGTAGTAGTAGTAATAGTAGCAATAGCAGTAGTAGTTGTAGAATTTGTAGTAGTAGTAGTAGCAAAAATAGGAGTACCAAAAGTAGTAGAAGATGTAGTAGTAGTATCAGTAGTAGTAGGCGCAACAGTTGTATTAGTAGTAGAAGTGGTAGAAATAGTGGAAGTAATAGTAGCAGCAGTAGAAGTAGTGGTAGTAGTAGTAGAAGTCGTGGTAGACATTATAGTAGTTGAAGCAGTAGTTGTAGTAGTATTATTGGTTGCAGGAGTAGCTGAGTAGTAGCAGTGGTAGTAGTACTTGAACTAGTAGTAGCAGTAGTAGTAGTAATAGTGGTAGTAGTAGTAGTAGTAGCGTTAGTTGTAGAAGTAGAAAATAACAGGGGTAGTAGCAATAGTACAAGGAGTTGTAGAAGCTGTAGCTATAGTTATAGTAGCAGAAGTAGTAGCAGTAGTACTTGTAGTAGTAGTAGTTGAAGCAGTTGTAGTTGTGGTAAATGTAATGCTAGTAGCAATGGTAGTATTTGTAGGAAAAGTTGTACGAGTAGTTGTTGCAGCAACAACAACAACATTAGTAGTAGTAGTAGTAGTAGTAGTTATAGTAGTAGTAGTAGTAGTAGTAGTAGTACTAGTAGTAGTAGTAGTAGTAGTAGTAGTTGTTGTTGTTGTTGTTGTTGTAATAGTAGTAGTAGTAGTAGCAGTTGCAGTAGAAGTAGTAGCCTTAGCAGCTACAGTAGTACTGGTAGAAATATTAGCCGTAGCAGTAGTAGTAGTAATAACCGCAGTACTAATAGTAGTAGTAGTTATAGTAGAAGTAGTTATTGTTTGTAGCTATTGTTGCATCAGCAGTAGTAGCAATTGCAATAGTGTTAGCAGCAGCAGCAAAAGTAGTACTTGTACTAGTAGTACTAGTAGTAGTATCAGTTGTAGTTGTAGTAGTAACAGCAGTAGTAGTAGGAGGAGAAGTAGTAGTAGAAGTAGTAGTAGTAGCGGCAGTAGCCGCAACATTACTGATAGTCGAAGTAGTAATAGTAGTAGTAGTCGCTGTAGCAGAAGCAGCAGCAGTAGTAGTAGCAATAGTAGCAACAGTGGCAATAGTAATAGTAGTTGTCACAGTTGTAGTAGTAGTAGTAGCAAAAGCAGGAGTAGCAAAAGTCGTAGAAGAAGTAGTAACAGTATTTGTAATACTAGCCATAGTAGTTGTATTAGTAGTAGCTCCAAAAGCAACAGAAGCAGCAGTATTTATGGCTATAGTAGTATTACTAGATGTCATAGTAGGAGCAACAACAGTTGTAGTAGTCTTTGTTGTTGTAGCAGTAGTAGTAGTAGGAGTAGCAGCAATAGTAGTAGTGGTTGCAGTAGTAGTAGTGGTTGTACTAGTAGTGGTAGCAGTAGTAGCAGTAGCAGTTGTAGGAGTAATAATAGTAGTAGGAGTTGTAGTTGTAGTTATAGTAGTAGTAGTAGGAGGAGGAGGAGGAGGAGGAGTAGTAGGACTAGGAGTAGCAGCAGATGTAGTATTAGCATTAGTTGTAAGAGTAGCAGCAGTAGTTGTTGTTGTTATAGTTGTTGTTGTTGTTGTAGTAGTAGAATTAGTAGTAGTAATAATAGTAGTAGTAGTAGTACTAGTAGTAATAGTAGTAATAGTAATAATAGTAGTAGTAGTAGTAGTAGTAGTAGTAGCAGTAGTAGTAGTAGTAGTTATAGCGTTAGTAAAAGTAGTAATAGTAGGAGGAGGAGTAGTAGTAGTAATAATAATAATAGTAGTTGTAATAGTAGTAGTAGCAGTAGCTTCAATATTAGTAGAAGAAGTAGTAGTAGTAGGAGAAGTAGTCATTATCGCGGAAGCTGTAATAGTAGTAGCTATAGTAGTAGTAGCGGTAGTAGTAGTAGCAACAGTATCAGTAGCAGTAGCAGTAGTAGTTATAGTAGCAGCAATGGTAGTAGCAGTAGGAGTAGCAATGGTAGTAGTAGAAGTAGTAGTTGAAGCAGTAGTAGTAGTTGATGTAGAAGTAGTAGTTGTTGTAGTTAGTAGAAATAGAAGTTGTAGCACAAGTTGTAGTAGTTATGGTTGTTGCTATAATCATAGTAATAGTAGTAGTAGCTCTAGCTATAGAAGTAGTAGCAGAAGTAGTTGTCGTAGTAGTTGTTACAGTCGTAGCTTCTATAGTAGTAGTAGAATTAGTTGCAGAAGTCAGGGTGGTATCATTATTAGTAGAAGTAGTAGTAAGCGCATCAATAGTTGCCACTGTAGGAGTGCTAGTAGCAGTAGCATCAGCAGTAGTAGTAGTTGTTGGAGTAGTAGTAGGAGTAGTAGCAATAGTTGTAGTAGTAGTAGAAGTGGTAGTAGTAGCTATAGTAGTAGCTATAGTAGTAGCTCGAGCTATAGTAGTTATGGTAGTAGTAATCATAGTAGTAGGAGCTATAGTAGTTATTATCATAGAAGATGTAGCATTGGCAGTTCTAGTATCAATAGTATTAGTTGTTGGAGCGACATTAGTTGAAGTTGTAGTAGCAACAGCAGTGGAAGTAGTAGAAGGAGCAGTTTCAGTAGTAGTTGGAGTTATAGTAGGGGTAGTAGGAGCAGCAGCAGAAGTAGTAGGAGTAGCATTTGCAGTAGTAGTAGTTGAAGTTGTAGCTGTAGTAGCAGGAGAACTTTTAGTAGTAGTTGTTGTAGCTATAGTGGGAGTAGCAGCAGCAGTTGAAGTAATAGTAGTTAGGAGGAGTAGTAGTAGGAGTAGTAGTAACAGAAGCAGTAGTAGTCCTAGTAGTAGCAGTAGTTTTAGTACTAGGAGAAGTAGCAGAAGTATTAGTAATAGTAGCAATAACAGAAGTAGCAGTACTAGTAGTAATAGTAGTAGTAGTAATAGTAGCAGTAGTAGTTGTTGTTGTTGTTGTAGCAGTAGTAGTAGTAGCAGCAGTAGTAGTAGAAGTAGTTATAACAGTAGGAGATGTAGCAGTTGTAGTAGTAGTAGCAGACGTAGTAGTAATAATTGTAATACTAGAAGCAGCATCTGTAATAGTAGTAATGGTAGCTGCAATAGTAGTAATAGTAGTAGTAGTTGTTGTTGTAGTAGTAGTAGCAGCAACAGTAGCAATAGTAGTTGTAGTAGTGATATTCATAGTATTAGCTGTAGTAACAGTCGTAGTAGTTGTAGTTGTAGTTTTAGTAGTAGAAGTAGTAGTAGTGGTAGCAATAGTAGTAGATGTTGTTATAATAATTGTCGTAGCAGCCTAGTAGCAATAGTAGAAGTAGTAGTAGAAGTAGTAACAGTAATAACAGAATCAGCAGCAGTTGTAGTTGTGGCAGTAGTAGCAGTAGTAGCAATAGCAGAACTTGTTGTAGTTGTAGTAGATGTAGTCATAGCTATAGTGGTGGTAGTAGTTGTATTAGAAGAAGTAGTAGTAGTAGTAGAAATAGTAGTCATTGTTGTTGTAGTTGTATTATTTGTGGTCATAGTAGTAGAAGTAGCTGTTGTATTTGTGATAGAGGAAGCGGCAGTGGAAGTAACAGTAGTAGTAACAGTAGTAGTAGAAGTAGTAGTATTAGTAATAGTCACAGTCGTAGTTGTAATAGAAGAAGTAGTAGTAGTAGAAGTCGTAGTAGTAGTCATAGCGGCCGTAGTTGTAGTAGAAGTATTAGCAGTAGTGGTTGTTGTTGTCATAGTAGTATCAGAAGTAGTAATAGTAACAGTAGTAGCCGCCATATTAGTAGTAGTGGTATTAGTAGTAGTAGTAGTAGAAGGAGCAGGAGAAGTAGTAGTAGGAGTAGCAGTTGCGGTAGTAATAGTAGGATTCGTAGCAGTAGGAGTAGGAGAATCATTTGTAAAAATAATAGTAGTTATAGTTGTTGCAGGAGGAGGAGTAGTAGTAGTAGTAGGATTAGAAGAAATAGTAGCAAATGTAATTGTAGTAGTAGCAGTTGTTCTAGTAGCAGTAGTAGTTGTAGTAGTAGCAGCAGTAGTAGTAGCAATTCTAGTTGTAATATTAACTATTGTAGTAGCAGTAGTAACAATAGTTGTAGTAGATAGCAGTAGTCATAGAAGTTGGAGAAGAAGTAGTGGTAGTAGTAGCAGTAGCTACAGCAGTGGCAACAGGAGTTGTAGCAGTTGTAGTACTAGTCATAGTAGTAGTAGTAATAGTAAAAGTAGTAGTAGCAGAAATTGTAATAGTTGCAGTTGTGGTAGGGGTTGTAGAAGTAGTAGTAGTAGGAGTATAAGTTATAGTAGCAATAGTAGCTATAGCAGTAAGGGCTGTTGTTGCTGTAATAGTTGTAGTAGCAATAATAGGAATAGTAGTAGTTGTAGTATTAGTAGTGATAATACCAGTAGTAGTTGTAGTCATAGCAGTTGAAGTAGTAGTAGTAGTTTTAGTAGTCAGGGTAGTAGTAGTAGAAGCAACAGCAGCAGCAGCAGTAGTAGTAATAGTAGCCACAGTTGTATCATTAGTTGTGGTAGTTATTGTATCAATAATAGTAGTTGAAGCAGCAGTAACAGTCGTAGTAGTTGTAGTAGTAGTTTTAGTAGTAGTAGTAGGAGTTGTAGTAGTAGTAATAGTAGTGGCTGTAGTAGAAGTAGTAGCAGTAATAGCAATAATAGCAAAAGTAGTGGTAGTAGTAGTCGTGGCAGTCGTAGTGGCAATAGTAATAGTAGTTGTTATTGTTATTGTTATTGTAGTAGTTGTAGTCGTAATAGTATAAGCAGTGGTTGCAAAAAGTAGCAGTAGTTGTAGTAGTAGCAGTAGAAGCAATAGTAGTAGTAGTAGCCGTAGTAGCTATAGTGGTAGTAGTTATAGTAGAAGTAGTTGTTGTTGTTGTTGTAGTAGTAGCAGAAGTAGTAGTATTTGTAGTAGTAGTAGTCGTAGTAGTATTCGTAGTAGTAGTAGAAGTAGTCGTAGTACTAGCAGCCATAGTAGTACTAAAAATAGTAGCGCAGAAGTAGTAATTATAGCGATAGTAGTAGCAGAAGTAGTAATAACAATAGTAGTTGCCGCTATATTAGTAGTAGTGGTTTTAGTAGTAGCAGTAGTAGAAGGAACAGGAACAGTAGTAGTAGGAGTAGCAGTTATAGTTGCAGAAGTAGTAGTAGTTGTAGTAGTAGTAGTAGCAGCAATATGATTATCATTAGTGTAAATAATAGTAGCTATCAATATGACTAATAATAGTAGTTGTAGGAGTAGTAGTAATAGTAGCAGTAGAAGTAGAATAAATAGTAGCAATAGTAATAGAACTAGAGCAGCAGCAGAAGTTGTAGTAGTAGCTGTTGTAGAAGTAGTAGGAGCATTAGCAACAGTAGTAGTAGCCATTGCATTAGTTGCAGTTAGAGTTGTTATAGTACTAGTAGTTGTAGTGGTAATATTAGTTGTAGCAGTAGCAATGGTTGCAGTAATTGTAGTAGTAGCAGCAGCCTTAGCGGCCGTAGCATGAGGAGTAGCAGTTATGGTAGTCGTTGTAGCAGTTCGAGTAGGAGTACAAGTTGTAGTGGCAATAGTAGTTGTAACAGCATGTTTTGTTGTAGCTATAGTAGTTGTAGTAGTAGTAGTAGTAGCAATGGTAGCAGTAGTAATAATAGTATCGATAACAGCAATAGTAGATGAAGTAGTAGTAGCAGTAGAAGTAGTTGTTGTTGTTGTAGCAGCAGTAGTAGTGACTGTTGTAGTAACAGCCATAGTAGAAGTAGGAGAAGTAGTAGTCATGGCAATAGTAGTAGTAGTAGTAGTAGTAGTAGCATTAGTAGTAGTAGGAGTAGTTGTAGTACTAGTACTAGTAGTTGTAGTAGTAGTAGTAGTGGCAGTAGTAGTGGTTGTAGCAGCAACAGTAGTAGTAGTGTGAGCAACAGCATCCGCTGTAGCAGCAGCAGCTGTAGTAGTAGTACGAGAAGTTGTTGTAGTGGTAGTAATTATGGTTGTATTAGTAGTAGCAGTAGTTCCAGTAGTAGTAGCAGTAGTAGTCGAAGCAGTAGTAGCAGTAGCAGCAACAACAATTTTCTTAGTAGTAGTAGCGGTTACAATAGTAGTAATTGTTATAGTAGTTGTAGTAGCTGGAGTAGCAGTAGCAGGAGGAGGATTAGTAGTCTTAGTTGTTGTTGTCGTTGTTGTTGTAGCAGTAGTAGCAGTTGTAGCAGCAGCAGCAATAGTAGTAGTAGTTGTTGTAGAAGTGCTAATCATAGCAGAAATAGTCATTGTATTAGTAGTTGTACTAGAAGTGATAGTAGTAGAAGTAGCAACAACATTAATAGTAGGAGTGGTGGCAGTAGTAGTATTAGTAGGAGTAGCAGTAGTGGGAGTAGCAGCAGTAGCAGCAGTAGTAGTAGTGCCAGTAGTTGTAATAAGTGTAGTTGTAGTAGTTGGAGCAGCAGCAGTAGTAATTGCAGTTGTAGCGTTAGCATCAATAGTAGTAGGAGTATTATCATTAGCATTAGTAGCAATAATAGTTGTAGTAGCAGCAATAGTAGTAGTAGTAGCAGTAGCAGTAAAGCAGTTGTAGAAGCTATAGTAGTAGTAGTAGTAGTAGCATTAGTAGCAGTAGCTTGAGTAGTAGTTGTGGTAGTAGTAGCAGCAGCAGCAGCTGTAGTACCAGCAAAAATATTAGTAGAAGTAGGAGCAGTAGTACTAGTAGTTGTACAAGTAGTAGCAGTAGTACTTCTAGTAGTAGTAGTTGAAGCAGCAGTTGTCCTAGTAGCTGTAATACTTGTAGCAATAGTAATAGTAGTAGGAGAAGTTGTCAGAGTAGTAGTTGTAGCAGCAGCTATAGCAACAGTAGTAGCAGTAGTAGTAATAGTAGGACGAGTAGTAGTAGTGGTGGTGGTAGTAGTATTAGTAGTAGTACTAGAAGTGGCAACAACATCAGTACTAGTAGAAATAATAGTAGTAGTAGTATTAGTTATTCTTGTAGTAGTAGTTGTAGAAGTAGCTGCAGTAGTAAGAGAAGTAGTGGTAGTGGCATTTGTATTCGTAGTCGTAGTAGTAGTATTAATAGTATCAGAACTTGTTGTTGCAATAGTAGTGGAAGTAGTTCTAATTATAGTAGTTATAGCATTTGCAGTAGTAGTAGTAGCAGTAGTAAAGCAGCAGCTACCATAGCAGTCCTAGTACTAGTAATACTAGCAGTAGTATTATTAGTTGTTTTATTAGTAGCATTAATAGTAGAAGTCAGAGGACTAAGTAGTAGTAGTAGTAGTAGTAGTAGTAGTAGTAGTAGTAGTAATAGTACCTGTAGAAGCAACAGCAGCAAAGTAGAAGAAACAGTAATAGTAGTAGGAGTAGTAGTTGTAGTTGTAGTAGCAACAGCAATAGTAGTAGTAGAAGTAGTAGCAGCGATAATAGTAGTAGCAGTAGTTGCAGTAGTAGTAGCAGCAGAAGTAGTAATAGTAGAAAAGGCAGTAGTAGTAGCAGTAGCAGTAGTAGTTGTAGTTGTAGCAGCCGTAGGAGTAGCAGAAGTAGTAGAATAAGTCGCAATAATTTCAATAGTAGTAGTTGCACTAGCAGCAGAAGCAGCAGCATTACTGTCGGTCTTAGTATTAGTAGAAGTAATTATAGTTGTAGCAGCATCAGCAAAAGTAGTAGTAGTTGTTATAGTGGTAGTAGTTGTAGTAGTAGCAGTAGCAATAGTAACACATGTAGTTATAGTTGTTGTGGTAGTAGTAGTAGCAGTAGTAGTAGTGCTAGCAGTAGTAGGAGAAGCAAAAGTAGTAGGAGAAGTACTAGTGGTAGTTGTAGTAGAAGCAGTAGTAGTAGTGCTAACAGTAGTTGTAGTGATAGTAGTAACAGTAGTAGTAACAGTAGAAATAGTAGCATTAGTAGTGTAGCACTAGCAATAACAGTAGCAGTAGTAGTAGTAGTTACGGTAGTAGTAGTAGCAGAAGTAGTTACAATAGTACTTGTAGTTGTTGTAGTAGAATCAGTAGCAGTAGTAGCAACAACAGTGGTAGTGGCAGTTGTAGTAGCAGTAGTAGAAGTTGTAGTCGAAGTAGTAACAGTAGCAGCAGCAATAGCATTAGTTGTTATTGTTGTTGTAGGAGAACTTATAGTAGCTGTGGTAGTAGTATTAGTTGTTGTTGTTGTTGAAGTTGTAGTAGCAATAGTAGTTTTTGTAGTAGTAATAGTAATAGTTGTAATAATAATAGCAGCAATTGTGGTAGTAGTAGTAGTAGTATTAGTGTAGCTGTAGTCGTAGTAGTAGTATTGGCGGTAGTAGTAGTAGTAGTAATAGTAGTCAATATTGTAGTAGTGGTAACAATAGCAGTAGTAGTAGTACTTGTAGCACTAGTAGTGATAGTAGTAGTAGCAGTAGTATTAGTCGCCATAGTAGTAGTAGTTGTTGTAACAGTAGTAGTAGGTGCAGTAGTAGTTGTAGTGTTAGTAGTAGTTGAAATAGTAGTAGAAGTAGCAGTAGGTGCAAAAGTTATAGTAGTAGTAGTGGCAGTAGTAATATCAGTAGTCGAACTAATATCAGTCGCAGCAGCATAGCAGCCGTCGTAGTACCAGTAGAAGTAGTTGTAGTAGCAGAAGTAGTAGTAGGAGGAGTAGTAGTAGTAGTATTAGCAGTAGTAGTACTAGCTATAGTAGTAGCAAAAGTAGTAGTAGTAGTAGTTGTTGTAGTTCTAGTAGAAGTCGTAATAGTAGCATCTGTAGTAGTAGTAATTATAGCAGTTGTTGTAGCAGTGGTAGTAGTCGGTGGAGTAGTAGTAGATGCAATAGCAATAGTTAATGTAGAAGTAGTAGTAATTATACTAGAAGTTGCAGTTATAGCACAAATTGTAGCAGTTGTAGTAGTGGCAGTACTAGCAGTAGTTGCAGTAATAGTAGTCACAATAGTAGCAGCAGAAGTAGTAGCCAAAGTGGCAGCAGAAGTAGTAGTAATAGTTGGAGTAGTAGTAGCATTTGAAGGATTAGCTATTGTAGTAGTAGGAGTAACAATAGTAGTCATAGTAGAAGAAGAAGTATAAGCTGTTGGAGGATCATTAGTACTAGTTGAGGTAGTAGTAGTAGTAGTCGCAGGAGCTGCAGTAGTTGTGGTAGTTGTTATCGTAGTAGTAGGAGAAGTAGATGTTGTTGTCGTAGAAGCAGTGGGAGTTGGAGTTCCAGTAGTAGTAGTAGTAGTAGTTGGAGCGGTGTTACTCGAAGTTGTAGTAGCCACAGTCGTAGTAGTAGAAGAAGTAGCAGTAGCCAAAGTAGAAGGATTAGAAGTAGTAGTAGTAGTTTTAGTAGTCCAGGTAGTACTAGTAGTTGTAGCAATAGTAGTAGTAGAAGTAGTGGTAGTAGTAGTAGTTGCTGTCGTAGTAGTAGCACTAGGAGAAGTAGGAGAAGTAGTAGTAGTAGTAGCAGTAGCAATAGTAGTAGTGGTAGCGGTAGTTATAGCAGTGTAGTAATAGTAGTAGTGGTAGCAGTAGCAGTAGACACAATAGCGGTAACAGTAGTACAAGTAGTAGGAGAAGTATTAGCTGTAGCAGTAGATGTTGTTGTAGCATTAGTAGTTGTCGCAGTTGTAGTAGTAGTAGTGCTTGTTCTAGTAGCAGTAGCAGTGGTAGTAGAAGCAACAGTAGCAGTCGCCGCAACAGAAGCAGTAGTATTAGCAGGGGCATCACTAGCTGCAATAGTATTAGTAGTAATTGTAGTTGGAGAAGTAGTAGCAGTGATAGTAATTGTAGTAGTATTAGAAGTAGCAACAACAATAGTAGCAGCAGTAATAGTAGCAGTAGTAGCGGTAGTAATATTTGTAGTTGTAGTAGGAACAGTAGTAGTAGTAGTTGTAGTGGTAGTTATACTAGTAGTAGCAGTAGCAGTAGTCTTAGAATTTGTAGTAGTAGTTGTTATAATTATTATAGTAGTTATAGTAGTAGCAGCAGTAGTTGTAGTAGTAGTGGTTGTAGTAGTAGTAGTTGTTGTTGTTGTTGTTGTAGTAGTAGTTGTAGTAGTAGTAGTAGTATTAGTAATTATGGTTGCTGTTGTTGTAGCAGCTATAGCAGTTATAGCAATAGTAGGAGTAGTAGTTGTAGTAGTAGTAATAGTATTAGCAAAGGCAGTAGTGCGAACAGTAGTAGTCGCAGTGGTAGTGGTAGTTATAGTAGAAGTAATAGTAGTAGAAGTAGCAGCAGCATTAGTAGTAGCAGTACTAGTAATGCAAGTTGTAGTAGTAGTAGTAGTGGCAGCAGTAGTGTTAGTAGGAGTAACAATACTAGTAATAGTTGTAGCAGAGGAGTAGTAGTAGTAGCAGTAGTAGTAGTTGGAGTAGTTGAAGTAGTAGTAGCTGTAGCAGTAGTAGTAGCAGTAGTGGTGGAAGCATTAGTAGTAGTCGTAGGAGAAGCATAAGCAGTAGTAGTGGCAATAATTGCAGTACTAGCAATATTAATAGTAGGTGTAGTCGAAGTAGTAGAAGAAGTAGTAGTAGTAATCGTAGTAGTAGTACTAGTAGCAAAAGTTGTAGTAGCAGCTGTAGAAGTTATAGTAGCAGTAGATGCCATACTGATAGTTGTAGTCGAAGTAGTAGTAGTGATAGTATGAGAGGTAAAAGAAGTAGTAGTAGTAGTAGTAAGAACTATAGTAGTAGCTGTAGTAGTCGTAGTAATAGCAGCAGCAGCAGTAGCAGAAGCAGCAGCAGCAGCAACAGCAGTAGTAGTAGTAATAGTAGTAGTAGTAGCATTAGTAGTGGTAGTAGTAGTACTAGTAGTAATAGCAATAATAGTAGTAGTAGTAATAGTAGTAGTAGTAGTAGTAGTAATAGTAGTGGTAGTAGTAATAGTAGTGGTAGTAGTAGTAATAGCACTAGTAATAGTTGTAGTAGTAGTAGTAATAGTAGTAGTAGTAGTTATAGTTGTGGTAGTGGTAGTAGAAGTATTAGTAATACTAGTAGAAGAAGTAGCTAATGTAGTAGTCATAGTTGAAGTAGTAGTCATAGCTGAAGTAGTACTAGCAGTAGTAGTGATAGTATGAGAGGTAAAAGAAGAAGTAGTAGTAGTAGTAAGAACTATAGTAGTAGTTGGGTATGTAGTCATAGTAATAAGCAGAGCAGTAAGAGCAGCAGGGGCAGCAGCAGCAGTAGTAAGTAATAGTAGTAGTAGTAGCATGAGTAGTGTAGTATAGTACTCAGTAGTAATAGCAATAATAGTAGTAGTAACAGTAGTAGTGGTAGTGGTAGTTATAATAGTAGTAGTAGTAGTAGTACTACTACTACTACTAATAATAATAATAGTAGTCGTAGTAGTAGTAGTATTAGCAGTAGCAGTAGTTGTTGCGATAGTTGTAGCAGCAGTAGTAGTTGTAGTAGAGGTAGTAGTAGTAGCGGTAGTACTAGCTGATGTTGTAGTAGCTATAGTAGTAGTAGTTGTTGTTGTTATTGTTGTTGTAGTAGTAGGGGCAGCAGTAGTAGTAGTAATAGTAATAGTTGTTGTTATTGTTGTTGTTGTTGTTGTTGTAGCGGATGCTAATAGTAGTAGCAGTGGTAGCAGTAGTATTAGTAGTACTACCCCCATCAATAATAGTAGCAGTAGTAGAAATAGTTGTAGTTGTAGTGACAATGGTAGCAGTAGTAGTAATAATGGTTGTACTAGTAGTAGTAATATTAATAGTAGTAGTTGTTGTAGTTGGAGTAGTAGTAGTAGTTGCAGTTATATCAGTAGTCATGGAAGAAGTTGCAATTGTATTAGTATTAGTAGTAGAAGTAGTAGTAGAAGCATTATAGTAGTAGTAGAAGCATTATAGTAGTAGTATTCGTAGTAGTAGTAGTTGTTGTTGTAGCAGTTGTTGTTGTAGGAGTAGATATAGAAGTAGCAGCAGCAGGAGGACTAGTAGCAGTTGTAGAAGTTGTCCCAGCAGCTACAATAACAGCATGATTGGGAGTAGTTGAAGTCAGAGCAGGAGTAGTAGTAGTGGTAGCGAGTAGGAATACGTGTAGAAGTAATAATAAAAGCAACATTAGCAGTAAAAGTTGTTGTAGTAGTAGTAGGAGTTGGGGAAGTTATAGTAGTAGTAGTAGTAATAGTAGTACTAATAATAGTAGTAGTAATAGTTGCACTACTAATGGAGTAGTAATAATATTAGTAGTAATAGTAGTAATACTACTTGTAGTAATAGTATTAGTATTAGTAGCAGTAGGAGGAAGAGTAGTAGTAGTTGTTGTTGTAGTAGTAGTAGTAGTAATAGTTGTTAGTTGTTGGAGTAGTGGCAGTTGTGGTTGCAGTAGTTGTAGTAGTAGTTGTTGTTGTAGCAGCAGTAGCAGAAGTAGTAGAGGTAGTACTAGTTGTAACAAAAGTTGTAGTAGCAATAGTAGTATTAGTCGCTATAATAGTTGTACTAGTTATAGTGGTAATAGTAGTAGTTGCAATAGTAGTAACAGCAGCAGTAGTAGTAGTAGTCTAAGTAGAGTATTAGCAAGGGTAGTGGTAGTTGTTGTAGTACTAGTGATGGTGATAGCAGAAGAAGTGGTAGCAGTTTTAGCAGTTTTCACAATAGCAGCAGCCACCGCAGTAGTAGTGGCTGTCGCAGCAGTAGCAGCAGTGGTAGAAGTAGAACTACTAGTAGTAGTAGCATTAGAAATAGTAGTAGTAGGCGAAGTGGTAGAAGTTGTTGTAATAGTAGTAGTAGTTGTCAAAATAGGAGAGTAGTAGTAGTAATCGTAGAACCAGTATTAGCCGTTGTGGTAGCAGTGGTGGTAATAGTAGTAGTTGAAGGAGTAGTGGCTGTTGTAGTAGTGGTAGCCGTAGGAGTAGTCGTGATAGTACAAGCCATGGTAGTTGTTATAGTAGTAGTAGTAGTTGTAGTAGCAGTAGTAGTAATTGTAGTGGTTGTGCTTGTAGCAAAAGCGGTAGCAACAGTCGTAGAAGCTGTAGCTATAGTAGTAGTAGAAGAAGTAGGAATAGTACTACTAGAAATAGTAGTAGTAGTTGTCGTAGTAGTTGTAGTAGTAGTAGTTTTTGTTATAGCAGTAGCCGTAGCAGTAGTAGGAGCAGTAGCAGTAGTAGCCGGAGTAGTAGTAATAAGTAGCCATAGTATTAGTGGTAGTAGTATTTGTAGTAGCAGTAGTAGGTGGAGTAGTAGTAAGTAGTAGTAGAAGTAGTAGTAGTAATAGTAGTAGTAATAGTAGTGGTAGTAGAGCAGTAGTAGTAATAGCAGTAATGGTAGTTGTAGCAGTTGTAGTATTAGTAACAATAGTAGCAGTAGTTGTAGTAGTATTATTAGTTTTGGTAGTGTAGTAGTTGCAGTCGTAGTAGTAGTAGAAGTAGCAGCAGTAGTAGTAGAAGTCGTAGTTGTAGTAGTGGTAGTCTTAATAGCAATTGTTGTTGTAGTAGTCGTAGTAGTAGTAGAAGTTATGGCTGTTGTAGTAGCAGAAGGAATAGTGGTAGTAGTAGTAATAGTTCTAGTAGCTGTAGTAGCAGCAGTTGTATCAGTAGTAGTAGAAGTAGCTGTAGAGTAGTAGCCGTAGTTTTAGTAGGTGGAGTAGTAGTAGTAGCAGTAATAGTAAGTAGTAGTAGGAGGAGGAGGAGGAGGAGGTGGAGTAGTAAGAAGTAGTATTGGTAGTAGTAGTTGTAGTAGTAGTAGTAGTACGTAATTATAGCAGTAGTTGCAGCAGAAGCGGTAGTAATAAGTCATAGTAGTAGTAGTAGTATGTGGAGTGGTAGCAATAGCAGTAGTAGTAGCATAAGTAGTAGTAATAAGTTGTAGTAGTAGTAGTGGTACTAGGAGTAGTTGTAGTAGTAGCAGTAGTAATAGTAATAACTAGTTGTAGTAGTAGTAGTTAAAGGAGTAGTAGGCAGTAGTAGAAGAAGTAGTTGTCGTTGTAGTTGTAGTCGTAGTAGTAGTAGTCTTAGTAGTAGTTGTTGCGGTGGTAGTTGGAGTAGTAGTAGTAGCAGTTTTAAGTGTAGTAGCTGTAGTAAGTAATAGCAGCAGTTGTAGTAGTTCTCGTTGTAGTAGGAGTAATAGCAGCAACAGTAGCAGAATCAGTAGTAGTAGTAGCAGGAGCCAAAATAGTAGTACTTGCATAGCAGTAGTAGTAGAAGTGGTAGTGCTTGACGTAGTAGTTCTAGTAGTACTAGTAGCAGTACGAGCAGCAGCAGCAGTAGTAGTAGTAGCCATGGCAGTAGTAGGAGCAGTAGAAGTAGTAGTAGTAGTA
>RXID01017033.1:0-13263 GCA_005019695.1 Trichopus zeylanicus subsp. travancoricus
TACTACTACTGCTACTACTATTACTACTACTACTACTACTACTACTACTACTACTACTACTACTACTACTACTACTACTACTAGTGCTATTGCTACTAATGTTGCCGCTACTACTACTACTACTACTACTACTACTATTGTTGTTGCTGTTGCTGCGACTAGCACTAGTGCTGCAACTACTATTATTACTACCACTACAGTTGCTATTGCTTCGGCTACTATTGCTACTATTGGTACTATCACGGCTGCTGCGACTGCTGCTAATACTTCTGGTACTACAATTACTGTTGCTGCTACTATGGCTACTACTACTCCTAGAACTACTACTTGTCCCACTACTATTACTGCTACTACTAATACTACTACTTCTACTACTGCTGCTACTACTGCTGCTGCCACTACTACAATTACTACTACTCAACTACTACTGCTACTTCTGCTACTAATGCAACTACTATTGCCACTACTACTACTATTATTACTACTATTACTACAACTGCTACTACTAGTACTATTGCTATAACTACAACTGCTACTACTAAGGCTACTACTACTACTAGGTCAACTACTACTACTACTACTAATACTACTACTACCACTAATACTAATACTACTACTACTACTACTACTAATACTACTTCTGCTACTAACTACTATTGTAGTTGCTGCTACTAATACTACAACTGCTGCTACCATTACTACTACTGCTACTAGCGCTATTATGACTCCAACTACTACTACTATTACTACTACTGCTACTACTACTATAGTTGTTGCTGCTACTACTACTACTACTACTACTACCACCACCACCACCACCACCACCACCACCACTACTACTACTACTATTACTTACTATCCGCTACACGATCCTCACCTACTACTGCGTATTGCGAAAAAAACTACTATAAAACTTACTGACTAAGACTAATACCTACTACTACGCCCTACTACACGACGACTACTTTATTACTACAACTACTTACAGAGGATACGGCACCAACATTACAATACACTCTTATAGCTAATTGTACGCCGACAGTATGATATATCTACTACGCCTACTACTACTGCGACTCCTATACTATTGTTCTATACGACTGCTACTACTACTGACGACGTACTACTACTACTACTACTCTCCTAGTTCTACTCTGCTACACAAACTCTACTTCCTACTACTCCCACAATACTATTACTCTCTTGCCTACTACAAATATACTACAACTCTCCCTACTACCAACTTACTACCTACGACACAACTTCTACTACAAACTCCTACAACACACAAACATGCCTTATTACTACTTACTCGTACGATTAGTCCTACTATCACTACTACTACTCCTACTGCTACTACTACCCCAATACTACTACTACTGCTACTACTACAACTACTCCTACTACAACTGCTACTAATACAACTACTACTCACCGAACAACTTTTGCTACAACTACTACAACAACAACAAGAATTATTACTACTACTACCACCTCTACTACTACTAATTCTACAACTACTATAACTACTACCACTACTACTATTACTACTACTACTGTTGCTGCTTTTGCTACTGCTACCACTACTACTACTCCTACTACTACTGATGCTGTTACCGCTGCTCCTACTGCTACCACTACTTTTTCAACTACTACAACTGCTACTATTGCTGCTCTTATTGCTTCAACTCCTACTACTAGTACTACTCCTACTCCTAGTATTGCAACTACTACTACTACAACAACAACAATTGATATTACTACTTTTACTACTACTAGAACTATAATAATTATGAATACTACTGCTATTGCTACTACTACTACTACGATTACTACTACAACTATAATTGCTATTCCTATAGCCACTGTTACTCCTACTAATACTACTACTAATACTACAATTACTACACCTACTTCTACTGCTTCTACATCTAGTATGAATATTACTGCTGCTACTACTATTACTACTATTGTTGCTGCTGCTACTACTACCATAATAGTAGTAGCAGTTGTAGTAGTAGAAGCAGCTGTAATAGTAGTTGTAGAAGCACTAGCAATAGTAGTAGTAGAAGTAGTAGTTGCAGAAGATGTAGTTTGAGTAGTAGCATGATTTGTAGTAGCAATAGTAGTAGTTGTTGTTTAAGGAGTATTAGTAGTAGTAGTAGTAGTAGTCGTAGCTATGGTAGTAGTAGAAGTATAGTCATAATAGTAGCAGCAGCTGTAGCAGTAGTAGTTATTATGGAAGTAGTAGTAGAAGTAGTAATAGAAGTAGTAGCAATAGTAATTGAACTAGTAGCAGAAGTAGTAGTGAAAGTAAAAGTAGTATTAGAAGTAGTAGCAGTAGTAGTACTTGTAGCTGTAGGGGGGAAGAGCAAATTGGCGATCACCAGGCGCCCCAGGAAGCACACAGGCGGCCAGGAAAATGACAAAAGAAGAAGTGACCATTTGTCATTTTCTAGAACCTATATTTGTCATCTTGTGTAGCCTTTTATAAAGGCTATAACCTATAGTTGTCAGTTTGTCTAGCCTTTTATAAAGGCTATATATATA
Source organism: Trichopus zeylanicus subsp. travancoricus (assembly GCA_005019695.1). Classification (NCBI taxonomy): domain Eukaryota; kingdom Viridiplantae; phylum Streptophyta; class Magnoliopsida; order Dioscoreales; family Dioscoreaceae; genus Trichopus; species Trichopus zeylanicus. The sequence goes on from RXID01017033.1 coordinate 2,551, forward strand.
GCCTTTTATAAAGGCTATAGCCTATGTTTGTAGTCTTGTAAAAAGGCTATAGCCTATGTTTGTAGTCTTGTAAAAAGGCTATAGCCTAGCCTACTGTAGCTCTGACGTAAGCGCTTAGGTCATTGCACCTCCTGATGTCAGCGCTTACATCATCATGCCCTCTATATAAAGGGCACCTCCATTGTAACAAAATATGTACAACGAATACAATTCCCAGTAATAATAATCCTCGAGTTCTCCCATATCTCTCCTTATTTCTTCTTGCTGCGAGAATCGCCACCACGACCCGCGAAAAACCATATGGTATCAGAGCTTAGCAAAGATATGGAGGAGTAAACACCTCGGAGGTCAAGGTGCTAAGAGTTTGAGGTAAGGGTTTGTGACTACCCAAATCTCCTGTCACTAACTACCATGTTATGATTTTGGGTTAAAATTCATAGATAACTATCTTCTATCCTTGCGGTATTATGCAAATTAAATTGTGATTTAGCCAGGAAAAAGAACAAGTCCTAAGTTGGCAGCAGCGGCAGGAGGCCGATTGTAAGTCCGACGGCACACTTGTGTGATCCTGGCCTAATTTTAATTTAATCTGGAACTTACCTTTGGATTATTTTAGTAGCTGTGAATCTTTTGCTCATATGTCTGAAACATGGGAAAAATCTATTTAGGAGTGGTATGTACATTCCCGATCTTCTAATCTCGAATACCTTGACCTCGCCTCAGTCACTAAAGTTTTGACAAACCAACTAGCTCATAATCTATCTATGATTTATGATAAAATTTGTCTCTCATCAAAAGTTAATATGAAGAACTTCAAGCAAATACTTGAGCTAAGCCATCACACAACACAGGAAATCTTAAAGCTAGAGATTTCCCTCAGAACTCTCACAACTATAGTCCTAGACAGCAGGACCTGCCCAAAACAAGAAGCTCGGGAGCTTGAGATTGAAGCAAGTAGGCAGCCCAGACGGCCTGGGGACGAGTCCCTCACACAATTAAAAGGACTAAGCGATGACCTTGTTAAACTGAGCAAGCTTCTTCCGCTAGAGGGGCGTAGGCCTCGGGAAGTACAAGGAAAGCTAAGGGTCTTTAAAGTCCCATCCTGCATACTCAAAGAAGAAACAAGAAGTCTTGGAGAATGATGGCATCCAGAACAAACACCCAGGTAATACAAGGACGACCAGCCACTTCGACATCCTCGCCTTTATTTGAAGACCAAATACGGGGGTATCGGAGGAGCCAAAGGCACCTCCATACTGCTTAACAGGAAACAAGAAGGATGAATAGGTTCCATACGGGAAGAAATTCCCCACAGAATACACTGGAGCAGCAACTGGACCCACAGGCGCAGCTGAGACTCTCAATGCAGGAGAGAGCTGCGATAGTCCCAGCAGAAGTCCTCTATCATTCTCGCAGGGATGATGTACACCATAGGGTGTACATGCATAGGTCAGAAGAAGCAATCCTGTGCATTAATAATGATCAAGTAGATGCAGTACATACACCTCAGAGTACTACAGCTCCGAATCCAGGTCCTGCACCGACAGGAGGTCGGTACATTGGCTTTGGTTGTCTTTCGGGACAATCGATGGGCGGGAGACCAAGCTCTATTAGCCACGATGGAGGTTGACTTGGCCAAAGGCAGCCAGCTGGTCTATGTCATACCGGACGCCATGATGACTATTGGGGATTTCTACAGAAATCTCCAAGTCTCCATTCTAACCAGAGGATACGAGAATTGGCAGAATGGGTAGTCAAACTTGCTTATCACTCGAGGCCTGGTCGGGAGGTTATCCAATACCCCGAATGTGGATTTTGCCTACGAGGTTCAAGGGGTCGTGGATCACCTGGCAAGCCATGGAGTACATGCCCTCCTGGGACGACGTTACTCAGCAGAGACGCTGCAGGGGCGTAGTTAGGTTGTAGGACCAACCCGAATTTCTACTCCAGCACAACCTGAAGAGGTAATAAGTAGAAGCTTCCTGGATGGGAGCATCTCTCTTCGCTTCGGCAGCTATAAGCCGGCTATAATGCACAGGAGGTCGTGCTGCAACAAGGAAGATGACGAAATCCAAAGTGATGAGGAGGAGCTCAAAGCCCCTCATATACTTGCCGTCCTAATAGGAGAAACGGAGCATGAAGAAGAGAGCGAAGACAAAGACTACTTTCAGCAGTTGGAAAGCCAGGAATTCTCTAAAGGAAACTTGGACTACCCATCCCAAGCGACAATATGTGATGTGTATTCTGATGAGGAAGAAGCCCTCTCTGGGGGTAGCACAAATCCCGGGGACCCTCTTCACCAACACCCGGGTGAAGTATGGGATACACTAGGGGAGCCCAGCGGCAAGTTTGATTACTATGTACGCTACACACCCCCTACATCCTTCTACTGTGACTATCCTACTCCAAGTCGCCCCACATGGGATGATGATGAAACAGAACAAAGAGACCCACCTTCTCCCCAGCCTAGTACACAAGGTAACTCCAGCTCCACCCCGATCTCTAACATCATTGCTACATGATACGAGGAAGAACCAGAAATGGAGTATCCAACCCTAAAGGAATTGGACGAACAATTGTACACAAGTACATTGACTTCGGCGGCATCCCCAAACAGGCCATACATGCCCCCTGAAGATGTTACGATGGGTCCTCCAGGTTATCCACCAGCAACCAACTTAAACCCATCAACATCTCGAACAACACCAATGCTTGAACATAGAAGCTGGGGGAGCTTCAAGCGAGGAGGCAACAATGAAATGTGGACTCTCCCGTCCGCACAACAGAATGGTGGGGCCATGTTCGTAATCCCATAACAGTTGGGACGCTTCGATGATGCATTTTCCAGATGGGAAGGCATCACCAGAAATCTTATCTCGGGCATAGGGTTCACTGACACTCGAGACAAAATTAAATACATGGAGAACCTCCTTGGTGAAGTCGAAAGACTCGCATGGGTACAATGGCGCATGATGTACGGAGGAGAATACCAGGCTATCATTGCAGTCGGCGAAGGAAGGAAGGGAACCCAGAATATCCTCTCCCAGATGAGGAGAGTGTTCTCATTGGAAGATCCAACCCAAGGGTCGACCATGGCTCAAGATGTGGCATACAGGGACTTAGAAAGACTTTCTTGTGAAAATCTTAAAGATATTGTCCTTTATATGAATGACTATCTCAGGTTGGCAGCAAAAATAGGAAGGCTATTCATTGGCACTGAGCTATCTGAGAAGTTCTAGATGAAGATGCCAAGCGAGCTGGGCCGACGAATGTCACTACAACTTCTCCAACTACTAATACTTCTCCTACTATTACTACTCCCACTACTACTACCACGACTACTACTACTACTACTACTACTACTACTAGTACTACTACTACTACTACTACTAATACTAATACTACTCCCACTGCTACTACTACTACTACTTATCCAAGTACTATTTCTACTTCTATCACTCCTGCTACTACTACTGTTGCTGCTGCTACTTTTACAACTACTACTTCGGCCACTACAAAATCTTCTACTACTGCTACCATGCTACTACTACTACTACTGTGACTACTACTACTAATACTACTACTACTGTTGCACCAACTACTACTACTACCACTAATATTATTACTTGTACTGCTTCTACTACTCCTACTACTACTTCAACTACTAATTGTCCTACTACTACGGCTACTACTTCTACTACTATTCCTACTCCTACTCCAACTACTGCTATATCCACTACTCTTGCTACTACTACTCTTAATACTTTTACTATTACTATTTCCACTACGACTACTACCACTTCTACTACTATTCCTACTACTACTCTTACGACAACTACCACTCCAACAACTACTACTGTTTCTACCACTAGTCCAACAATTACAACTCTTACTACTACTGCTACCACTACTAATGCTACAACTACTACTACTATTACTACTACAACTACTACTACTGTTGCTGCTACTGCTGCTATTGCTACTACTACTCCTACTACTACTAAGACTACTACTACTACTACTACTACTACTACTACCACTACTACTACTACTATTGCAACTGCTACTATTACTACCACTACTACCACAACAACTACTACTACGACTACTACTACTACAACTACTCCTACGACAACTACTACCACTACTGCTCCTACCACTACAGCAACTGCAACTCCTACTACTACTCCGACCCGACCACAACTCCTAATAATACTTCTACTACTCTTACTATTACTACTACTGCTACTAGTCCAACTCCAACTCCTACTACTACAACTACTACTACTTCTAATACAATTATTACTACTACTACTTCTACTTTTACTACTACTACTACAAATACTCCAACAGCTACTGCTATTCTGACTACAACTGCTACTCCTAATATTGCAACTACTACACAAACTACTTCTGCCGCTGCTACTACTACAAGTACTGCTTTTGCTACAACTACTGCAGCTAGCACTACACCAACAACTATAGCTCCAACTAGTAAGCTTGCTACAACTCCTACTATTACAACTACTACTACTACAACAACAACTACTACTACTACAACTACTATTGGTACTACTAATGCAACTGATGCTGCTACTACAACTGCTACTGCTACTACAACTGCTACTACTACTACTACTTCTAATACTAATGTTGCTACTAGTACTAGTGGTGGTACTACCGCTTCTATTTCTACTACTACTACTACTCCTACAATTACTCCTACTACTACTACTAATTCTACTATTACTACTACTGCTCCTACTATTACTACTACTACTACCACTGCAGTTGTTGCTGCTATTACTACCACGACTACTGCTACTACTACTGCTGCTATTAATCCCACTACTTCTACGACTAGTACTCCTCCTAGTACTACTCCTCCTACACCGATTGCCAGTACAACTCCTACTACTACTATTACGGCTACTACTACTAATACTACTACTAATCCTAATACTCCTACTATTGCTGCTACTACTACTACTATTACTACTACAACTCCGAACACTCCTCCTACTACTGCCACTACTTCTGCTGCTGCTATTACTACTACTACTACTACTGCTGCTGCTGCTGTTGCTATTAACACTACTATTAGTATTACTGCTACTACTACTACTACTACTACTACTACTACTATTACTACTACAACTACAACAACAACTACCACTACTCCTACTACTGCTACTATTACTACTGCTTCAACTGTAGCTATTACTTCAACTACTACAACTAGTCTACTGCTATGACTTCTAACGCCACTACAACTCCTACTAGAACTCCATCTGTGACTACTGCTCCTACTACTTCTACGACTAGGACTACAACAACAACTACTGCTAGAATTATTCCATTTCCTTCCACTACTACTGCTACTACCACTAATACTACTACTACTACTACAACAACAACTACTACTACCACTACTACCACTACTACCACTACTACCACTACTACCACCACCACTACTACTACTATTACTATAACTACTACATCACCTACTACTACTACATCTACTACTACTACAACTACTCCTCCTCCTCCGACTACTACTAACACCACCACTACTGCTACTACTACTACTGCTACCACCACCACCACCACCACCACTACTATTAATACTACTACTACTACTACTACTACTACAACATCACCTACTACTACTACTACATCTTCTACTGCTATTATTAGTAGCAAAAGTTGTAGTAGTGGTACTACTACTACTACTACTACTATTACTACAACAACTACTACTACTGCTTTTGCTAATGCTACTACTACTACTTGTTCTACTACTAATACTACTAGTATTACTATCACTACTATTACTACTACTATTACTATTACTAGTACTATTACTACTACTACTACTACTACTACTACTACTACTACTACTACTGCTGCTGCTGCTGCTGCTGCTGCTGCTGCTGCTGCTGCTACTACTACTACTAATACTACTACAACTACTACTATGGCTACTACTACATTAATACTAACACAATTGCTACTACTGCTACTCCTTCCACTATTGCTACTGCTATACTACTACTAATAATAATAATAATTCTACAACAGTTGCTGCTCCTACTTCTATTGCTGCTACTGCTACTACTATGACTACTACTACTGCTACAACTATAACTATTCCTACTCCTACTCCTACGACTACAACTAATACTACTCCTCCTAGCACTATTAGAGCTGCTACGACTCCTACTCCAACTCCTATTGCTACTTTGACTCCTACTACTACTGCTGCCCCAACTCCAACTACTACTACTCTAGTTACTACTCCTAAAACTCCTCGTACAACTAGAGCTACTTCTACAACAACTATTGCTGCTGCTACTACTACTGCTACTACTACTACTACTACAATAATTGCTCCAAGTACTATACCGAGAACAACAATAATAACTATTACAATTGTTACTGCTACTACGACTTCTACTACTACTACTCTGACTTCTACTACTACTTCTACTACTCCTACTACTACAACTGCTACTGCTACTGCTAGTACCGCTCCTATTACTACTTCTACTACCACTACTACTACTTCTATGACTTCTAATACAACTATTATAACTACTACAGTTGTTGCTGCTGCTATTGATCCTACCACTAAGACTACTACTACTTCTACTACATATGCTACTACTATAACCACCACCACCCCCACCACCACCACAACCACCACTACTACGCTACTACATCTACTACTACATCTACTACTAGTGCAAATGTTGCTACACCTATATCGACTGCCACTACTACTCCTACTATGACTACTACTACTACTACTACTATTTATGTAAATACTATTCCTACTAATACTACTACTAGTACTGCTACTACTACCTCTGCTACTACTACTAGTACTACTGCTACTACTACTACAACAACAACAACAACTACTACTACAACTACTACTGCTACTACTGCTGTAAGTAGTACTACAACTACTACTAATATTGCTACTACTACACATAACTAATACTACTACTACTACTACTACAACAACAACTAATACTAATACTGTAGCTGGAACTGCAGCTAGTCCTACTATTACTACAACTACTATTGCTACCACTACTACAATGACTATTACTGCTACTACTACTTCCACCACTACTACTAGTACTAATCCTTCGACTACAGCTACTATTATTACTACTTCTGATACAACTACTACTCCTACTACTACTATGACATTGACTACCACTAATTCAATAGCAACAACAACTACTTCTATTATACTAGTACTACCGCTATTACTGTTGCTACTACTATAACTACTACTATCGCTACTACTACTACAACAGCTACTACTACTATTAGTACAACTACCACAACTACTATTGCTACTACTACTACTATTACCACTACTACTACAATTGCTGCAACCCTACTACTACAACAACTACTACTAGTACTACTACTACTCTAAAAGATACTACTATTACAACTACTACAACTACTTCAATTGCAATAACTATGACTACTACCACCAAAAATACTACTATAAATATTGCAACTACTTGTGCTACGACTGCTGCTACTACTACAATAACTACTATTGCTACTAGTACTTGTACTGGTACAACTACTAGTAGTAGTACTATTGCTTCCCCCTACTACAGCTTCTACTACTGCAACTACTACGACAACAACTATTGCTGCTACTACTATTGCAACTACTATCGGTGCTACTACTAGTAGTAGTAGTAGTAGTAGTATTGCTAATGCTGCTGCTGCTATTACTACTACTACTACTACTACAACAACAACAACAGCTACAACTTCAACTCGTACTACCATTACCACTACTATTACTCCAGCTACTACCATTACCACTACTGCTACTTCAACTACTACGATAACTACTTCTGCTTCTGCAACTACTACAACAACAACTACTTCTACTAGTTTTACTACTACTACTACTACTACTACTACTTCTATTCCTACTCGTGCTACAACTCCTCAACAAAAACAACTACTCCTACAACAACAAATACTATTATTACTCTTACTACCACTCCCACTCCTACACCTACTCACACTACTACAATTACTACTACTCCAACTACTACTACACCTACTCCCATTATTGTAATTACAAATAATTCTACTACTACTACTGCTTCTGCTACTACTATTACCACTACTAAAACTATTGCTACTACTACTACTGCAACTAATAGTAATATTGCACCTACTGCTACTACCACAACCCCTCCTACTACTGCTACTACTACTTCTACAACTACAGCTATTATTACTACTACTACTGCTACTTCTATTTCTACAACTACTACTCCATCTATTGCACAATTATGAAAACTACTACTACTACAGCTACTACTATTGCTATTATTGCTGCTATTGACACTACTACTACTACCTCTACAACAACTACTACTGTGATTGCTGCTACACCACTACTACAACTACTACTACAACTACTACTACTATTACTGTTGCTACTTCTTGTACTTCAGCACCTATAGTTGCTACTATTGTACTACTACTATTGTTGCTACTTCTACTGCTACAACAACTACTGCTACTACTACCACTACTATGACAACTATTGCTGCTACTACTACTGCTACCTCCGTTGCTACAACTAGAAATTTTACTAATAGTACTAGTGCTACCACTACTACTACTATTACTACTACTACCACTATTACTAGTACTACTACTTCTACTACTACCTCTACTACTATTATTGTTGCTACTATAACTATACTACTACAACAACTGCTAGTACTACTATAACTACTCCTACCATGACTACTACTACTACTATTGCTATTGCTACTATTATTGCTACAAGTAGTCCTTTTACTACTAGTACTGCTGCTCCAAATGCAACTTCTACTACTACTATTACTACTAGTACTACTACCACCACTACTACTACTACAAGCACTAATACCTCGACAACTACAACTGTTGCTACTATAACTACACTACTACTACAACTACTACTAATAGCACTACTACTACACCAACGAGTACTACTATCACTCCTAGAAATAATACTACTATAACAACTTTAAGTACTCCTACCACAACCACTACTAGTTCTATGACTACTACTACTAATAATGATACTGCTACCAATAGTATTACTACTACTACTACTACGGCTACTACTACCACCACTGCTACTTCTACTATAACTACTAATACTACTACTTCAACAACTACTATTACTACTATAACTACTCCTACCATGATGACTACTACATCTATGACTACTACAACTACTACTGCAACTGCTACTAATAGTCCAATTACTACTACTACTACTACTCTATGACTACCACTGCTACTTCTGCTACTCCACCTACTAGTAGTAGTAGTTATTGTTGTAGTAGGATTAGTAGTAGTAGTAGTAGTAGTAGTGGTAGTAGTAGTCATCGGATTACAAGTAGTAGTAGCTGTATCAGTTGTAGCAGTTGTTGTAGTAGCACTAGTAGCAATAGTAGTAGTTGTTGTTGTAGTTGTACTAATAACATTAATAGCAATAGAAGTACTAGTAGTAGTAGTAGCAGTAGTAGTATGAGTAGTAATAGGAGTAGGAGTAGCAGTAGTAATAGTAGTAGGAATAGTAGTAGTAGTAGTAAAAATAGTAGCAGTATTAGTAGTAGTACTAGTAGTAAGAATAGTTGTAGGAGTAGTAATAGTAGGAGAAGTAGCAGTAATAATAGTACTAGTAGTAGTTGGAGTAGTAGTAGTAGGAATTATAGTAGGAGCAGTAGCAAAAGTAGTAGTAGTGGTAGTAGTAATAGTAGTAGTAGTAATAGTAACAGTAGTAGTGGTAGTAGTGGTAGTAGTACTAGTAGAAGTGGTAGAAGTAGTCATAGTAGTAGTAGTAATAGTACTAGTATGAGTAAGAGTAGTAGTAGTAGTTGTTGTTGTTGTTGTAGAATTAGTAGTACTAAAAGCAGTAGTTGTGCTTGTAGAAGTAGTACTAGAAGTAGTAATCGTAGTTGTAGTGTAGTAGCAATAGCAATCATAGTAGTAGTGGAGGTACTTGTATTTGTAGCAGTAGTAGTCATAGTGGAAGTAGTAGTGGCAGTGGAGTAGAAATAGTAGTCATAGTAGGATAAGTAGTAGTAGTAGTAGTAGTACTATTTGTAGTCATAGTACTACTAGTAGTTGGAGTAGTAGTAGTTGTTGTAGTAGTAGAAATAGTAGTAGCGGTATTAGTAGTAGTAGTAGTAGCAGTAATACTAGTAATAGTAGGGGTAGTAGGTATAATAGCAGTAGTAGTAGGAGTAGCAGCAGTAGGTGTAGTAGTTGTTGTAATAGTACTAGTCGTATTAGCAGAAGTAGTCATAGTAGGAGTAGAAATAGTAGTAGTAGTAGTAGTAGTATTAGTAGTAGTAGCGGTAGTAGTAGTAGTAGTAGTAGTAGTAGTATTGGTAGCAGTGGTAGTAGTAGTATTAGGTGTAGGTCTAGTAGTAGTAGCAATAGCAATAGAAGTAGTAGTTGCAAAAGTAGTATTAGTAGTTGTCGTAGTAGTAGTATTAGTAGTAGTAGTAGTAGTTGTAGTAGTAGTCATAGTAGTTGTGGTTGTTGTTGTTGTTGTTGTTGTTGTTGTTGTTGTTGTTGTTGTTGTTGTTGTTGTTGTTGTTGTAGTAGTAGTAGTAGTAGTACTAGTTGTTGTTGTTGTTGTTGTTGTTGTTC
>RXID01017035.1:0-16624 GCA_005019695.1 Trichopus zeylanicus subsp. travancoricus
GCAGTAGTAGTAGTAGCAGTTGTTTTAGTAGTAGTAGTAGCAACAGTATCAGTTGAACTAGTAGTAGTTGAAGTAGCAGCAATAGTAGTAGTAGTTGTTGTTGTAGTAGTAGTAGCTGCAGCAGTAGTGGTAGTAGCATTAGGAGTAGTAGTAGCAGTAGTCGTAATAGTAGTAGTAGTAATATTAGTAGTCATAGTAGCAATAGAAGTAGTTGTTTGAGAGTAGTAGTAGTAGCAATAGCTGTAGTAGCAGTAGTAGTAGTAGTAGTCGCAGTAGTAGCGGTAGTAGTAGCTGTAGCAGTAGTGGAAGTAGTAGTAATAGTAATAGTAGTGGTAGCAATAGTAGTAGTTATACCAGTAGTAGTAGTAGCGGGAGTCGTAGTAGTAGGAGAGGTAGTAGTACTCATTATTGTTGGAAATGTAGTAGTAGTTGTTGTTGTTGAAGTAGTTGTAGGTGTAGTAGCAGTTGCAGGAGAAGTAGTAGAAGTAGGTGTAATAGTAGTTGTAGAGGCAGTAGCAATATAGTTGCAGTAGTAGAAGTATTAGGAGATGTAGTAGTAGTACTAGTAGAAGAAGTAGCAGCAGTTGTAACGATAGCAGTAGTAGCAGTGGAAGTAATAGTAGTAGTAGTTATTATTGTTGTAGTATTAGTATCAGTAGTAGTAGAAGTTGTAGTAGTTGTAGTATTAATAGCCACAGTAGTAGTAGCAGTCATAGCATTAGTAGTTGTAGTAGCAGCACCAACAGCAGCTGTAGTAGTAGTAGTAGTAGTAGTAGTAGTAGTAGTAGTAGTAGCATAAATAGTAGTAATAGAAGTAGTAGCAACAACTGTAGTAGTAACAGTAGCAGTTGTAGTAGTAGTGGTGGCAATAGTTGTAGTCATACTAGTAGCAGTCATAGCAATTGCAGTAGTAGTAGCTGTAGTAGCAATATTAGTGGCGGTAGTAGTATTACTAGCAATAGCTATAGTAGTAGTAGCAGTAGTAGTAGCAGCAACAATCATAGCAATAGTAGTAGTAGAAGTAGTAGTAATAGTAGTAGTAGCAGTAGTAGCAAAAGTAGTAGTAGTAGTGGTGGTAGTAGTAGCAGAAGTAGTAGCCATTGTACTAGATGAAGTTGTAGTAAATGCAGTAGCAGTAGTAGTAGTAGATGCTGCAGCAGTAGGAGCAATAGTAGTAATAGTAGTAGAGGAAGCAATAGTAGTCGTAGTAGTTGTAGTAGTAGTATTTACAACAGCAGTTGCAGCAGCAGCATTAGTGACGGTAGCAGTAGTAGTAGTAGCAATGGTAGTAGTAGTAGGAGTCATAGTAGCAGTGGTAGAAGCAACAACAGTAGTTGTAGTTTTAGTAGGAGCAGTAGTAGTTGTGTCTATTAAAACAGCAGCAATATTAGTAGCAGCAGAAGTTATTGCAGTAGTGACAGTAGCAGCAATTATAGTATTAGCAGTAGCAATAGTGGCAACTAGAGTAGTAGTTGTAATAATAGCAGTAATAGTAGTCATACTAGCAGCAGTAGATGTAGTTGTAGTAGTAGTAGTGGTCCTAGTAGAATTAGTAGCAGCAGCAGCAGTAGTAGTACTAGTCTAGCTAGTGGTAGTAGCAGCAGTAACAATAATAATAGTAGTAGAAGTACTAGTAGGAGTAGCAGTAGCAGCAGTAGTAGGAGAAGTTATAGTAGTAGCAACAAATGCAGTAGTAGTTGTAGTAGTAGCAGCAACAGATGTAATAGTTGTTGTGGTAGCAATAGTAGTAGTATTAATTGTCATAGTAGTAGTATTAGCAGTAGTAGTGGTAGTAGTATTAGTAGTAGTAGTAGCAGTAGTAGTAGTTGTTGGGGAAGTCGCAGAAGTAGTAGTAGTATTAACAACAGTAGCAACAGTAGTAGTAGTTATAGTACCAGGAATAATAGTAGCAGCAGCAGTAATAGTAGTAGTATTCGTAGTAGCAATAGTAGTAATAATAAGATAAATAATGGGAATAGTAGTAGTAGTACTAGCAGTAGCAACCGTAGTAGCAGTAGTAGTAGTAGCAATAGAAGTAGTATTAGTAGTAATAGGAGTAATAGTAGTAGTAGTAGTAGTAATAGCAGCAGTAGGAGCAGCTAGCAATAGTAGTAGTAGTGTTGCAGCTATTGTAGTAGTAGTAGTAGTTATAGTAGGAGCAATAGTAGTTATAGTATTAATAGTAGTTGTTGTAGTAGTAGTAGTAGTAATAGTCATTATAGTAGTAGTAGTGAAGTAGTAATTGTATTTATGGTAGTAGTAGTTGTTGTTGTAGTTGAAGAATTACGAGTAGTAGTAGTAGTAGTAGTCATTATAGTAGTAGTAGCAATAGTAGTTATACTGGTAGTAGCAATAGTAGTAGTAGTTGTTGTAGTTGTAGTAGTTGTAGTAGACGCAGTAGTAGTAGGAGAGTAGTAGTTGCGGTAGTAGTAGTATAAAGAGTACTCAAAGTAGTAGTAGTAGTAGTACCAGTAGTAGTAGCAGTAGCAGAAGTAGTAGTAGTAGTCGTAGAATTAGTAGTTATAGTAGTAGTAGTGGTAGTACTAATAGTAGTAGTAGTAGTAGTAGTGGTAGTAGCCGTAGTAGTAGTATTATTTGTAGTTGTAGCAAAAGCGGTAATAGCAACAGTAGTTGGCACAATATTAGTAGTAGAAGTACAGGCAGTAGCAGGAGTAGTAGTAGTAGCTATAGTAGAAGCAATGGAAGCTGTTGTAGCACTAGTAGATGTAGGAGTGGTAGTAATTATAGGAGCAATAGTAGCAGTAGTAGGAGTAGCAATAGTAGCAATAGAAGTATAAGTAGTTGTAGTAGCAATAGCTGTAACAGTATAAGTTGTAACAGTAGTGGTCGTAGTAGTAGTAGTAGTTGTAGTAGTAGCTGTAGTAGCAATAATAGTAGCAACAGTAGTAACAGTAGTAGCAACAGTAGTAGCAGTTGGGGTAGTATTAGTAGTGGTAGTGGTAGTAGCAGTAGAAGTAGAAGCAGCAATTGTAATTATAGTAGTAGAAGTGGAAGCAGTAGCAGTAGTTGTAGCAGTAGTAGCACGAGTAGTAGTTGTAATAGTTAGCAAAGGAGTAAAGGAAATAGCAGAAGTAGTTATATTAGTATGAGTTGTACTAGTAGTAGTAGCAGTAGCTAGAGTTGTAGTAGTAGTAGGAGCAGTAGTAGTAGTCATTGAAGTAGCAATAGTTATAGTATAAGTGGTAGTAGGAGGAGAAGTAGTAGTAGTAGTAGTAGCTATAGTAATAGTAGTCGTAGTAGTAGTAGCAGCAGGGTCGTAGTAGTGGTAGTAGTAGTAATAGTAATAATAGCAGTAGTAGTTGTAATAGTAGTAGTATTAGTAGAAGTAGCAGTAGTAGTTGTTTAGTAGCAGTAGTAGCATTATTAGCAGACGTAGTAGTAGTAGTAGTTATTGTTGTAGCAGCAGTCGTAGTAGTAGTAGTAGTAGTGGTAGCAACCGTAGTAGTAGTAGAAGTAGTTGTTGTTGTTGTTGTTGTTGTATCAGTAGTAGTAGTAGAAGTAGTGATAGCAACTGTAGTAGGCGCAACATTAGTAGTAGTAGAAGTTGTAGCAGGAGTGGTACTAGTAGTAGTAGTAGTAGTAGAAGTAGTAGAAGCAGTTGTGGCACTAGTAGAAGTAGGGGGGTAGTAATAGTAGGAGCAGTGGCATCCGTATTAGGAGTAGCAGTAGCAGCGATAGAAGTATAAGTAGTTGTAGTCGCAGTAGTTGTAGGAGCATCAGTTGTAGCAAAAGTGGCTGTAGTAGTAGTGTTAGTTGGAGGAGTAGTAGTAGTAGTAGTGGTAGTAATAGTAGTGGTAGTAGCAGTGGTAGTAGTAGTGGTTATAGTAGTAGAAGTAGTAGTTGTAGCGAAAGCAATAATAGTGGCAGCTGTAGAAGTAGTGGTGGTAGTAGTAGCAGCAGTGTCAATAGCAACAGCAATAGTAGTTGTAGTAGTAACAATAGTAGTAGCTGTGGTAGTTGTAGGAGAAGTAGTAGTAGAAGCAATAGCAGCAGTTGAAGTAGAAGTAGTAGTTGTTGTAGTTGTTGTAGAAATAGCAACTGTAGCACAAGTTGTAGTAGTAGTTGTAGTTGTTGTAGTTACAGTAGTAGTGGTAGCAACAGTAGCAGTACAAGTAGTAGCAGAAGTAGTTGTTGTAATAGTTGTAGCAGTTGTAGGCTCCGTAGTAGTAGTAGAAGTCATAGCAGAAGTCATAGTAGTAGAAGTAGTAGTAAGAGCATCAATAGTAGCCGCTATAGGAGTAGTAGTAGCTGTAGTGGCAGTTGTTGTAGTAGTAGTTGTAGTAGCAGCAGTAGTAGCAGTTGTTGCAATAGTAGGAATAAGAACACCAGTAGTAATAGTAGAAGTGGTAGTAGTAGTTGTAGCTGTAGCATGAGCTGTAGTAGTTATACTAGTAGTAGTCATAGTAGTAAGTGTTGTAGAAGTTATTATCATAGTAGCAGTAGCATTGGGAGCTCTAGTATCAATAGTAGTAGTTATTGGAGCGATATCAGTAGAACGTGTCATAGCAGCAGCCGTAGAAGTAGCAGAAGGTGCAGTTTCAGTGGTATTAGGAGTGGTAGCAGTGGTAGTAGGAGCAGCATTTGCAGTAACAGTAGTTGAAGTAGTAGTGGTAGTAGTAGCAGTACTTGTAGTAGTAGTTGTCGTAGCTATGGTGGGAATAGTAGCAGCAGTTGTAGTAGTAGTAGTCGTACCAGCAGCAGTAGTGGTCCTAGTAGTAGCAGTAGTATTAGTACTAGGAGCAGCGGTAGTAGTATTAGTAGTAATAGTATTAGTGGTACAAAAAGTAACAGTAGTAGCAGTTGTAGTAGTAATAATAGTAGTAGTAGTAGTAGTAGCAGCAGCAGCAGCAGTAGTAGTAATAGTAGTAGTAGTAGTAGTAATAGTAGTAGTAGTAGTAGTAGTCGCAGCATAGTAGCAGTAGTCATAACAGTAGGAGGAGGAGCAGCAGCAGCAGCCGTAGTAGTAGTAATAGTAGCAGCAATAACAGTTGTAATAGTAGTAATATTAGCAGCAGC
Organism: Trichopus zeylanicus subsp. travancoricus; assembly: GCA_005019695.1. NCBI lineage: Eukaryota > Viridiplantae > Streptophyta > Magnoliopsida > Dioscoreales > Dioscoreaceae > Trichopus > Trichopus zeylanicus. The sequence goes on from RXID01017035.1 coordinate 5,038, forward strand.
TGTAGTACAAATAGTAGTAGTTGTTGTTGTTGTAGTAGTAATAGTAACAACAGAAGTAGTAGTAGTAGTAGTAGCAATCGTAGTTGTAGTAGCAATAATCGCAATAGTAGCAATAGTAACATTCATAGTAGTTGTAGTTGTAGTTTTAGTAGTAGCAGAAGTAGTAGTAGTCTTAGCAATAGTTGCAGAAGTAGAAGTAGTAGTAGTCATGGCAGTCGTAGTAGCCATAGCAGAAGTTGTAGTAGTAGTTGTTGTTGTAGTAGTTGTAGTAGTAGTAGTAGTAGTAGTAGCAGTAGTTACAAAAGCGATAGTAGTTGTAGTTGTAGCAGTAGTAGCAGTAGTAGAAACAACAGAACTTGTTGTAGTAGTAGTAGTAGTAGTAGGCGTAGCTGTAGCAATGGTAGTAGTTGTAGTAGAAGGAATTGTACTAGTTGTTGTAGTAGAAATAGTAGTCATAGTTGTTATAGTGGTAGTATTACTAGTAATAGTAGCAGCAGTAGTAGTGGTAATAGTGATAGTGGCAACAGCAGTGGTAGTAGTAGTAGTAGTAGTAACAGTCATAGTAGAAGCAGTAGTATTAGTAGTAATCGTAGTTGTAGTTGTAGCTTAAGAAGTAGTAGTAGTAGTAGTCATAGTAGTAGTGGTAGCAGCCGTAGTAGTAGTAGAAGTAGTAGCAGTAGATGTTGTTGTAGTCGTAGTAGTAGCAGAAGTAGTAATAGCAACACTAGTAGCCATCGTATTAGTAGTAGTTGTATTAGTAGTAGCGGTAGTAGAAGGAGCAAGAGTTGTAGTAGTAGGAGTAGCAGCTGCTGTTGTTGTAGTAGTAGTAGTAGTAGTAGTAGCAATAGTAGAAGTAGGAGTATCATTTGCAAAAATAACAGAAGTTATAGTTCTAGCCGGAGTAGTAGTAATGTAGAGTAGAAGTAGAAGAAATAGTAGCAATAGTAATTGTAGTAGAGCAATAGCGGTAGTAGTAGTAGCAGTAGTAGCAGTAGCAATTGTAGTAGTAATATTAGCTATTGTAGCAGCAGTAGTAACATTAGTTATAGTAGATGGCATTAGTCATAGAAGTAGGAGAAGTAATAGTAGTAGTAGTAGTAGTTGTGGTAGCAGTAGCAGTAGAAGGAATAGTGGTAACTGTGGTAGAAGTAGTAGATAAAGTAGTACTAGTAGCAGTAGATGTAGTGGCAACATTTGTAGCAGTAGCAGTAATAGTAGTAACTGTAGTAGTACTAGTAGTAGTATTGGTTGTAGTAGTGGTAGTAGTAGCAACAGCAGCAGTAGCAGCAACACCAGTAGTAGTTACAGTAGTAGTATTGTTAGCAGCAGCACCAGTTATAGCAGCAGCAACAACAGTAGCAATAGGAGAAGTTGTAGTAGTGGTAGTAATAGTGGTTGTATTAGTAGTAGCAGTAGAAGCAGTAGTAATAGTAGTAGTAGCAGTAGTAGTAGTGGTTGTATTAATAGAAGTAGTAGTAGTAATAGCTGCAGCAGTAGTAGTAGTATTAGTAGTAGTGGTTATAGAAGTAGTTGGAGTAGCAGTATTCTTTGTAGTAGTAGCGGTTATAGTAGTAGTCATAGTTATAGTAGTAGTAGAAGGAGCAGTAGTAGTAGTTGATGTTGTTGTTGTTGTTATTGTTGTTGTAGCAACAGTAGCAGTTGTAGTAGTAGCAGCAATAGTAGTAGTAGTAATAGTAGTAGCAAAAGTACGAGTCATAGCAGTAGTAGTCATTGTAATAGTAGTAGTAGTTGTTGTTGAAGTAGTATTAGTAGGAGTAGCAGTAGTAGTACTAGTAGTAGTGGCAGTAGTTGAAATAAGAGCAGCAGTAGTAGTAGAAGTAGCTGTAGTAGCAGTAGTAACAGTAGTAGTAATAGTAGTAATATCAGAAGTAGTCGTAGCAATAATAGCAGTAGTAGCTGCAGTAGTTGTCGGACTAGTCGAAGTAGCAGTAGAAGTAGTAGTGGCAGTAGTAGTAGTGGTGGTGGTAGTAGCAGTAGCAGTAGAAGCAGTTGTAGAAGTTGTAGTAGTAGTAATAGTAGTAGTAGTAGCAGCAGCAGTAGTAGTCTTAGTAGTTGTAGCAGCTTTAGTACTCGCACCAGTAGTTGTGGCAGTAGTAGTTGTAGTAGCAGCAGCCGCAGTAGTAGTAGTAGTAGTCGCCGCAGTAGTAGTACAAGCAATAGTATTAGCAGAAGTAGTAGCAGTAGTACTAGTAGTTGTAGTAGTCGTAGCTATAGTTGGAGTAGCTAGTAGAAGTAGTAGCAGAAGTAGGATTAGTAGTAGTAGCTGTAATACTAGTAACAATATTAATAGTAGTAGGAGATGTTGTCAGGGTAGTAGTTATCGCAGCAGCTGTTGTAACAGTAGTAGTAGTAGTAGTAGTAGTAGTAGTAGTAGTAGTAGTAGTTGAAGCAGCATCATCAGTACTAGCAGAAATAGTAGTAGTTGTTGTTGTTGTAGTAGTAGGTGTAGTAGTAGCCGCAGTAGTAATAGAAGTAGTAGTAATGGCATTTGTAGTCGTAGTCACAGTAGTTGTAGTATTAGTAGTGCAGAACTAGTAGTTGCAGTAGTACTAGCAGTAGTAGTAATTGTAGTAGTTATAGCATTTGCAGTAGTTGTAGTAGCAAAAGTAGAGCAGCAGCTGCAGCTGCAGTACTAGTAGTAGTAGTACTAGCAGTGGTATTATTAGTTGTTGTAGCAGTTGTAACAATAGTAGAAGTAGGTGGATTAAGTAATAGCAGAAGGGGAAATAGTAGAATGAGTAGTAGTTATATAGTAGCAGCAGCAACAATAGTAGTAATAGAAGCAGTAGCAGCAGTAATAGTAGTAGCAAAAATAGTAGTAGCAGTAGTTGTAATAGTAGTAGTAGCCGAAGTAGTAATAGTAGAAAAAGTAGTAGTAGTAGTAGTAGTAGTAGCAGTAGCAGTAGCAGGAGTAGCAAAAGTAGTGGTAGTTATTAAAGCATCAGCAAAAGTAGTAGTAGTTGTAGTAGTAGTAGTAGTTGTAGTAGTAGTAGTCGTAGTAGTAGCACATGTAGTATTAGTAGTAGCAGTAGCAGTAGTAGAAGTAGTAGTAGTTGCAGTAGTAGTAGGAGAAGCAGAAGTAGTACCAGAAATACTAGTGGTAGTTGTAGTAGATGCTGTAGTTGTAGTAGTAGTAGTTGTTGTAGTAGTATTAGTAGCAGTGGTAGTAATAGTAGTAGTAATAGTAGTAGTAGCCGTAGCAGTGCAGCAGCAGCAACCGCAGCGGCTGGAGTAGCAGTAGTCATTGCAGTAGTAGTAGTAGCAGAAGTAGTTGCAATGGTACTTGTAGTTGTTGTATTAGAAGCAGTAGCGGTAGTAGCAGCAGTAGTGGTAGTGGTAATAGTAGTAGTAGTAGTGGCAATAGCTGTAGTTGTAGCGGCAACAGCCGCAGCAGTAGCAGTAATAATTGTTATTATTGTTGTAGGAGAAGTTGTAGCTGTGGTAGTAGTAGTTGTTGTTGTTGTTGTAGTTTTAGTAGCAGTAGTAGTCTTAGCAGTAGTAATGGTAGTACTTGTAATAGTATTAGCAGCAATTTTAATAGTAGAAGTAGTAATAGCGACAACAACAATAGTAATATTAGTGTAGCAGTAGTCGTAGTAGTAGTTGTGACGGTAACAGTAGTAGTAGTAGTAATAGTGGTCAATATTGTAGTAGTAGTGGCCGTAGCAATAGTCGTAGTAGTAGTAGTAGTAGTAGTGGTAGTAGTAGTAGTAGTAGTATTAGTCACCACAGTAGTAGTAGTTATTATAACAATAGTGGTAGTAGCAGAAGTAGTAGTAGAAGCTGTAGTAGTAGTAGCAAAAGTTGCAGTAGTTGTAGTAGGAGTAGTTGTATGAGTAGTCAAAGTGATAGCGATCGCAGAAGCAGTAGTAGCCATAGTAGTACTAGTAGCAGTAGTTGTTGTAGCAGAAGTAGCAGTAGAAGGAGAAGTAGTAGTAGTACTTGCAACAGTAGTAGTAGCAGTAGCAATAGTTGTAGCAGAAGTAGTAGTAGTAGGAGAAGTTATAGTTGTAGTAGAAGCAGTAATAGTAGCATCTGTAGTAATAGTAGTGGTAGAAGTAGTAGTAATACCAGCAGCAGCAGTAGTCGTAGTAGAAGTAGTTGTAGTAGCAGTAGGAGTAGCAATGGTAGTAGTAGGTGAAGTAGTAGTAGAAGCAGTAGTAGTAGTTAAAGTAGAAGTAGTAGTAGTTGTACTAGAAGTTGTAGTTACAGCATATGTTGCAGTAGTTGTAGTAGTAGCAGTACTAGCAATAGTTGCAGTAATAGTAGCCACAGCAGTAGCAGCAGAAGTAGTACCCAAAGTAGTGGTGAAAGCATTAGTAGTTGTTGGAATAGTAGCAGTAATTGATGCAGTAGTTGTAGTAGTTGTAGAAGTAACAATAGTTATAGTAGTAGAAGTAGTAAAAGTAGTTGGAATGTTAGTAGTACCAGTTGAGGTAGTAGTAGTAGTTATAGTAGGAGCTGCAGTAGTTTTGGTAGTTGTAGTCATAGCAGTAGGAGAAGTAGCAGTTGTTGTCCTAGTAGCAGTAGTAGTGGGAGTTCTAGTAGCAGCAGTAGTATTAGTTGGTGCAGTGTCGGTAGAAGTTGTTGTAGCAGCAGTAGTTTTGGTAGTTGTAGTCATTGTAGTAGGAGAAGTAGTAGTTGTTGTCCTAGTAGCAGTAGCAGTCGGAGTTCTAGTAGCAGCAATAGTATTAGTTGGTGCAGTGTCGGTAGAAGTTGTTGTAGCAGCAGTCATAGTTGTAGAAGAAGTAGTAGCAGCCGAAGTAGTAGGAGTAGAAGTAGTAGTAGTAGTTTTAGTAGTCGGGGTAGTAGTAGCAGTGGTTGTAGCAGGAGTAGTAGTAGAAGTAGTAGCAATAGTGGTTGTCGCTATCATAGTAGCAGCACTAGGAGAAGTGGGAGAAGTAATAGTAGTAGTAGTGGCAGTAGTTATAGTAGTTATAGTAGTAGTAGTAGTAGTAGTAGTAGTGGCAGTAGTTATAGTAGTAGTAGTAGATGTCATTGCAGCATTAGTAGTTGTCGCAATTGTAGTAGTAGTTGTTGTTTTTGTAGTTGTAGTAGTAGTGGTAGTAGAAGCAATAGTAGTAGCAGCAGCAACAATAGTAGTAGTATTAGCAGGAGCATCAGTAGTAGCAGCAACAGCAATATTAGTAGTAGTTGTAGATGGAGAAGTAGCAGTAGAGGTAGTAATAGTTGTAGTATTAGAAGCAGCGACAGCAGTAGCAGCAGTAGTAATAGTAGCAGTAGTAGCCGTAGTAGTATTGGTTGTAGCAGTTGGAACAGTAGTAGTAGTAGTAATAGTAGTAGTAGTAGTAGTAGTTATAGTTGTAGTAGCAGTAGCAGTAGCAGTAGTCTTAGAAGTAGTAGTAGTAGTTATAGTAGTAGTAGAGGTAGTAGCAGTAGTTATAGTAGTAGTAGTAGTTATAGTAGTAGTAGCGGTAGTAGTAATAGTAGTTGTTGTTGTAGTTGTAGTAGTCGTGGTGGGGGTAGTATTATTTGTAGTTGTAGTTGCAGTTGTCGTAGGAGTAGCAGCAGTTATAGTAGTAGTAGGGGTAGTACTAGTAGTAGTAATAGTGGCAGCTGAAGTAGAAGTCCTAGCAGTAGTAGTCGTAGTAGCAGTGGTAGTTATAGTAGAAGTAATAGTAGTAGTAGCAGCAGTAGTATTAGTATTAGTTGTTGTAGTAGTAGTAGTAGTAGTAATACAGGCTGTAGCAGTAGTAGTAGTGGCCGTAGTAGTGTTAGTAGGAGTAGCAACAGCAGTAGTAGTAGTAATAATAGCAGTAGTAGTAGTTGGAGCAGTTGTTGTAGTAGTAGTAGTAGTGGTGGTAGCATCAGTAGTAGTAGCGGTAGCAATAATTGCCATAGTAGCTGTATGAATAGTAGGTGTAGTGAAAGTAATAGTAGAAGTAGTAGTAGTAATAATAATAATAGCGTAGTAGCAAAAGTAGTAGTAGCAGTCTAGAAGCTGTAGTAGTAGTAGATACCATACCGATCGTTGTAGAACTAGTAGAAGTAGTAGTAGGAGAAGTAGTAGTAGCAGCAGCAATAGCAGGAGTAGAAGTAGAAGTAGTAGAAGAAGTAGTAGTAGTAGGAGTGGCATCAGAAGTAGTACTACTAATTGTTCCAGTAGTTACTATTGAAGCAGTAGTAGTAGCAGAAGTAGTAGTAGTAGAAGTAGCAGTAGTAGTAGTAGTAGTAGTAGTAGGAGTAGTAGCAGAACTAGTAGCAGTGAAATTAGTAGAAGTAGTAGTAGTAGAAGTAGTAGTAGTAGTAGTAGCAGTAGCAAAACTTGCAATAGTAGTACCGGAAGAAGTAGTAGTAGGAGAAGTTGTAATAGTAGTGGTGGCAGTACTAGTAGTATTTATAGTAGTAGCCACATTAGAAGCGTTTGTAGCAGCAGTAGTTGTTGTTGTAGCAGTAGTAGTACTAGCGATGTAGTAGTAGTTATAGTAGTAGTAGTAGTAGTAGTAGTAGTAGTAATAGTACTAGTAGTAGCAGTAGTGGTAATAATATTAGTAGTAGCTGTAGAAGTAGGAGTAATATAGTGGTAGTGGTAGTAGTAGGAGTTGCAGTAGTAGTAGTCGTAGTAGTTGCAGTAGTAGTTGCAGCCGGAGTAGGCATTGCAATAATAGTAGTTATAATAGTAGTAGTAGTAGTAGTAGTAGTAGTAATAGTAGTGGTAAAAGTAGTAATAGTAGAAGTTGTAGATGTAGTAGTAGTAGTAGTCGTAGAAATAGTGGCTGACGTAGTAGATGTAGTAGTACTAGTAGTTGTAGTAGTCGTAGCAGTAGTAGAAGTAGTAGCAACAGCAGTAGTAGTAGTAGTAGCAACTATAGTAGCAGTGGTAGTAATAGCAACAGAAGTAGCTGCAGAAGAAGAATAAGTAGTAGTTGTTGTTGTTGTAGCTGGAGTATGAGTAGTAGCAGCAATGGTTGTAGTAGAAATGGTAGTACGAGTAGTAGTAGTAATAGGACTAGGACAAGTAGTAGTATAAGCTATAGCTGTCGTAGTAGCATAGTAGCAAAAGTTGACGTAGTTGTAGTAGTTGCTGCAGTAGCAAAAATAGCGCTAGTTGTAGTAGCAGTAGCAACAATAGCAGCAGTAGTAGGAGTAGTAATAGTAGTGGTAGAAGAAATAGTAGTTGTAGTAGTGGTAGTAGTAGTAGTCGTTGTAGTGGGACTAGTAGTAGTCATTGTAGTAGTAGTAGTAGTAGTAGTAGTAGTAGTAGTAGTAGTAGTATTAGTAATAATTGTAGTAGAAGTAGTCGTAGTAGCAGTAGTAGCAGAAGTAGTAGTAGAAGTAGTTGTAGTAGTAGCAGTAGTGGCAATAGTAGCAGAAGTAGTAGTTGTAGTTGTAGTTGTTGTTGTAGCAGAAATAGTTGAGGTAGCAGTAGTTGTTTTAATTGTAGCAGTCATAGCAGCCAAAGTAATAGTAGAAGAAGTAGCAGCAACAGTAGTAGTAGCAATTATAGAAGCAAAAGTAGTAATAGCAACTGTGCTAGCCGCAACGTTAGTAGTAGTAGTGGTAGTAGTAGCAGCAGTAGTAGTAGCTGTAGCTGTAGTAGTAGTAGTAGCAACAGCTATAGTAGTTGTTGTACTGCAGTACTAGTAGTCGTAGTAGCAAAAGCCGCAATTGTCGTAGGAGTAGTAGGAGCAGCAGTCGTAATATCATAGTAGTTACAGTAGTAGTAGCAGTAGTAGGAGTGGTTTAGTAGTTGTAGAAGTAGTAGTAATAGTAGTAGTAGCAGTAATAGCAGTAGTAGCATTAGTTGTAGCAGTTGTAGCAGCAGTTGTAGTAGTTGTAGCAGCAGTAGTAGTCGTAGGAGTAGCAATAGTAGTAGCAGTAGTAGCAGTTGTTGTAGCAGTAGTATTAGTAGTACTGGTAGCAGAAGAAGTAGCTGTAGTATTCGCAGAAGTAGTAGTAGTAGTAGAAGTAGTAGTAGAAGTACTAGTTGTCGTAGTAGTATTAGTAATAGTAACAATAGTTGTAGTAGTAGCAGCAGTAGTAGAATAGTAGTAGCAGAAGTGGTAGTAGTAGAAGTCATAGTAATAGTAGTAGTATTAGGAGAAGTATTTTTAGTTGTAGTTGTATTAATAGTAGAAGTAGGAGTAGTAGTAGTATTAGTAGTAGTAGTTGTAGTAGGTGTAGTAGTACAAGAAACAACAGTAGCAGTAGTTGCAATAGTAGTAGTAGTAGTAAACGTAGTAGCAGTAGGAGGAGTAGTAGTAGTGGTTGGAGTAAAAGTAGTAGCAGCAGTGGTCGCAGCAAGAGCCATAGTAGTAGTAATAGTAGTTGTAGTACCGGTTGTGTTGGCAGTAGTAATAGTAGTAGTGCCAGTTGCATTAGTAGCAATAGTAGGAGCAGCAGTTTGCAGTAGTACAAGTTGAAGTAGTAGTAGTCACAGTAATATTAGAAGTATCATTAGAAAAAATAATAATAGTTGTAGTAGTAGTAGTAGCAAGAGTACTTGTTGTGGTAGTTGCCCTAGTAGTCATAGTAATAGTTGCAGTAGTAGTAGTAGTAGGAGCAATAGCTGTAACTATAGTAGTAGCAGTAGCATTAGTTGGAGGAGTAGGAGCAACAGTATTAGTAGTAGTAGCAGCAATAGTTGTGCGATTTGCATAAGGAGGAATAGTAGTAGTGGTGTTGTAGTAGTAAAAGTAGCAGTAGCAGTAGTAGTACTAGCAATTGTAGTAGTAGCACGTAGTCATAGTAGTTGGAAAAATCATAGGAGTAGTAGTAATAGTAGCAGTAGCAGTAGCCGCAGTGGTGGTGGTGGTGGTATTAGTAGTAGTTGTAGTAGTATTGGTAGTAAAAGTAGTAGTCACAGAAATAGTTATAGTAGTAGTTGTAGTAGTGCTAGTATAGTAGTAGCAGTAGCAGTAGTAGTAGTAGCAGTAGCAGTATTTGTAGCAGTAGTAGTAGTTGTTGTAGTAGCAGTAGTAGTAGTTGTTGTTGTGGCAGCGATAATCAAAATAGTAGCAGTAGCAGCTGCTGTAGTACTAGTTGTAGTAGTAGTTTTAGTAGTTGGGGTAGTAGTAGTAATAGTTGTAGCAGTCGTAGTAGTAGTATTAGTAGCTGTACCAATAGCAATAGTAGTAGCAGCAGTTGTAGAAGTAGAAGTAGTAGTAGCTGTAGTAGTAGCAGTAGTAGTAGTAACAATACTAGAAGAAGCAGTTGTATTCGTAGTAGTAGTAGTAGTAGTAGTAGTAGTAATAGTAGTAGTAGTAGTAGCAATAGTAGTAGAAGCAATAGTAGTAGCAATTGTAGCAGTCGTATGATTTGTAGTAGTAGCAATAGCAGCAGTTGCAATATAAGTAATAGTAGCATTAGCAGTAGGAGTATTAGTAGTTGTTGTTGTTGTAGTGCAAGCAGTAGTAGCAGTAGTAGTACTAGTACTAGTACTAGCAGTAGAAGTTGCATCAGGAGGAGTTGTAGTTGTTGTTGTTGTAGTAGCAATAGTAGTAACAAATTTAGTAGTAGTGGTAGTAGTAGCAATAGTAGGAGAAGAAAGTCATTGTAGTAGTAGTAGCAATAGTAGTAGTAGTTATTGTTATAGTAGTAGTTATAGTAGAAGTAGCAGTCGTAGGAGTAGTAGCAATAGTAGTAGTAGTTGTTGTTGTTGTAATAGTAGAAGTAGTAGTCGTACTGTAGTAGCAGTAGTTGTTACAGTAGTCATAGTGATGGTAGTACTAGTGGCATTGGTAGTGGTACAAGTTGTAGTTGCAATAGTAGTACGAGCTGGAGAAATAGTAGTAGCAACAGTAGTAGTTGTAGTAGCAATAATAGTAGTAGTAGTAGTAGTAGTCGTCATAGTAGTAGTAGTAGTAGTTTTAGTAGTTGTAGTACTGGTAGTAGCAGTAGTTGTAGTAGTAGTAGTAGATGTTCCGGCAGCAGTAGAGTAGTAGTAGTGGCAGCAGCAGCTGTAGTAGTAGTAGTAGTAGTTGTTGTAGTAGCCATAGTAGCTGTCGTAATAATAGTAGTAGCAGTAGTAGCCATAGTCGAAGAAGTAGTGGTAGTAGTGGTAGTAGAAGGAGTTACAGTTGTTGCAGTAGTAGTCGTAGTAGTGGTAATAATAGTAGTAGCAGAAGTTGTAGCAGTAGTACTTGCAGCAGTAGTCGTTGGATTAGTAATTGTAGTGGGAGAGGTAGTGGTAGTAGTAGAAGTGGTTGCAGTAACGGTGGTAATATCAATGGTAGCAGCCACAGTAGTTATAGTAGTAGCAACAACAATAGTAGTAGTTGTTATTATTATAGATGTTGTAGTTGTCATAGCGCAAGTTTTAGTAGCAGTAATAGTAGTCGTAGTAGCAGTATCAGGTGTAGTGGTACTAACATAGTAGTAGTAGTAGCAGTAGTAATAGTAGTATCTGTATTAGTAGAAGTACCGTTAGTCATTGTAGCAGCAGTAATAATAGTATTAGTAGCAGCAATAGTAGTACCAGAAGTAGCAGTAGTAGGATAAGTACTAGTTGTAGTAGTAGCAATAGTAAGAGTAGTAGTGGTGGTTGCTATGTGAGTAGTGGTGGTGGTAGTAGTAGTAGTAGTAGTAGTTATTGTTGTAGCAGTAGTACTAGTAGTAGTAGTTGTTGTTGTAGTAGTGATAGTCGTAGGAGCAGTAGCAGCAGCAGTAGTAGCAGTAGTGGTAGTAGTATTAGTAGTAGTAGTTGAAGTAGGAGAAGTAGTAGTAGCAGTGGTAGGAGTAGTAATAGTAGTGGTGGTAGCGGTAGCGGTAGTAGTTGTAGTAGTAGTAGCAGTGGTAGTATTAGCCATAGTAGGAGTTGCAGTAGTAGTTATAGTATTAGTAGCAGTAGTTGCAGCGATAGTAGTAGTAGCAGAAGTAGTAGTAGTAGGAGAAGTAGTAGTAGTAGCTGCAGTAGTCGTAGCATTCGTAGTATTAATAGCAGTAGCAGTACTAGAAGCTGTTGTAGTGGTAGTAGTAGTAGCTGTAGTAGTAGCAGAAGTAGTAAAAGGAGATATTGTATTTGGAGCAGAAGAAGTAGTAATTGTAGAAGTAGTATTAGCAATAGAAGTAGTACTGGTTGTAGTATTAGTAGCAGTAGAAGTCACAGTTGCAGTTGTTGTCATAACAAAAATTGTAGCAGTAGTAATAGAAATTCTAGTAGTAGTAGTAGTAATTGTTGTTGTCGTAGTAGTAGTAGTAGTAGTAGTTGTTGTTGTTGTTGTTGTAGTAGTAGTAGTAGTAATAATAATAGTCGTAGTAGTAGTAGTACTAGTAGTAGTTGCAATTATAGCAAAAGTAGTGGTAGTAGTAGTATTAGTAGTAATTGTAGTGGTAGAAGTGGTAGTAGTTGTAGTATTAGTAGTAGTAGTAGTACTAACAGCTGTAGTAGTGGTAGTAGTAGTAGTAGTAGTCGTACTAGAAGTAGTTAAAGGAGAAGTTGTATTTGAAGCTGTAGCAGTTGTAGTTGTAGAAGTAGTAGGAGTAGTTGCAGTAGAAGTCGCAGTTGCAGTTATTGTCGTAGCAGAAATAGTAGTATTAGTTGTTGTTATTGTAATAGTACTAGTAGTACTAGTAGCAGTAGTAGTAGTAGAAATAGCTGTAGTAG
>RXID01017036.1:0-11840 GCA_005019695.1 Trichopus zeylanicus subsp. travancoricus
ATGACTGCTACTATTACTGCTATAGCTACTATTACAACTATTACTGCTACTACCACTGTGGCAACTAGAACTACTATTATTGTTACTACTACTACTACTACAACAACAATTACTACTACTCCTACTACTCCTATTGAAACTACTACTACAACTACTATTGCTGCTACAACTACGACTACTACTACTACTACTATTACTACTTCTACTGCTACTGCTACTGCTACTGCTCCTGCTACTATACTAATACTACAACTACAACTACTAGTACTACTTCTACTACTATAACAACAACTACAACCTCTTCTACTACTACTACTACTGCTGCTACTGCTACAACTACTACTTCTACCACTATTACTAGTACTCACACTACAACTACTACTTTTGCTAGTATTACTACTACTACTACTCTACTACTACTACTATAACAACTACTCCTACTACCACTAATACTACTACTACACACTACTACCAATACTACTACTACTACTGTTGCTACTGGTAATACTAATACCACTACTGCTACTACTGCTACTACCTCTACTACTGCTATTAACACAACTACTACTACCACTACCATTACTACTACTACAACTACTACGACTGCTACTGCTACTATTATTGCTATGACTATTACGACTGCTACTACTACTACTACGACTGCTACTACTACTACGACTACCACTCTACTACTACTACCACTACTACTACTACAACTACTACCGCTGCTACTACTACTACTACTTCAACTACTACTACTACAACTACTACTAATACTGCTACAATAATAACTACTACTACAACTACTACTACTACTGCAACTGCTACTACTATTACTAGTACTAGTACAAGTACTACTACTACTACAACTGCTACTACTACTACGACTACCACTCTACTACTACTACCACTACTACTACTACAACTACTACCGCTGCTACTACTACTACTACTTCAACTACTACTACTACAACTACTACTAATACTGCTACAATAATAACTACTACTACAACTACTACTACTACTGCAACTGCTACTACTATTACTAGTACTAGTACAAGTACTACTACTACTACAACTGCTACTACTACTACGACTACCACTCTACTACTACTACCACTACTACTACTACAACTACTACCGCTGCTACTACTACTACTACTTCAACTACTACTACTACAACTACTACTAATACTGCTACAATAATAACTACTACTACAACTACTACTACTACTGCAACTGCTACTACTATTACTAGTACTAGTACAAGTACTACTACTACTACAACTGCTACTACTACTACGACTACCACTCTACTACTACTACCACTACTACTACTACAACTACTACCGCTGCTACTACTACTACTACTTCAACTACTACTACTACAACTACTACTAATACTGCTACAATAATAACTACTACTACAACTACTACTACTACTGCAACTGCTACTACTATTACTAGTACTAGTACAAGTACTACTACTACTACAACTGCTACTACTACTACGACTACCACTCTACTACTACTACCACTACTACTACTACAACTACTACCGCTGCTACTACTACTACTACTTCAACTACTACTACTACAACTACTACTAATACTGCTACAATAATAACTACTACTACAACTACTACTACTACTGCAACTGCTACTACTATTACTAGTACTAGTACAAGTACTACTACTACTACAACTGCTACTACTACTACGACTACCACTCTACTACTACTACCACTACTACTACTACAACTACTACCGCTGCTACTACTACTACTACTTCAACTACTACTACTACAACTACTACTAATACTGCTACAATAATAACTACTACTACAACTACTACTACTACTGCAACTGCTACTACTATTACTAGTACTAGTACAAGTACTACTACTACTACAACTGCTACTACTATTACTAGTACTAGTACAAGTACTACTACTACTACTTCCACTAATACTACTACTACTACTGTTACTACTTTTGCTACTACTAATATTACTACTACTACTAGTACTCCTACCTACTATAACTTCTACAATTACTACTACTACTACAACTTCTTCAACAACTACTATTACTACTACTACTGCTACAACTACTACTACGATGACTATTGCTGCTGCTGCTGCTCCTACTACTACTACTACCACTAGTTCATCTTCTACTACTCTTACTAATACTACTAATACTGCTACAATGACTACTGCAAATACAATAACATCAAAAACAATAACCACTACTAGTAATAGGACTATGCTACTGCTACTGCTACTACAGCAACTCTGACTACTATTACTAGTGCTACTACAACTACTACTTCTAATACTTCTACTACTAGTAGTACTCCTACTATTACTACTACTTCTACTACTACTACTACCACCACTACGACTACTACAACTACTACCACAACCACCACCACCACTACTACTACAACCACTACTACTACAAATAAAACTTCTATGACTACTACAAATACAATAACAACAACTACAACTACTACAAGAACTACTACTAGTGTTACTACTGCAACTGCTCCAACTACAATTGCTACTACTATTACAAGTGCTACTACTCCTACTACAAATGCTACTAATACGACTATTAATATTACAACTCCTTCAATTACTAGTATTACAGCTACTACTACTACTACTACTACGGCAACTATTGCTGCTACTACTACTACTAGTAGTACTACAACAACAACAACAACAACTACTATTGCAACTACAACTTCTACTACGACCTTTACTACTACTACAACTACTATTATAGCTGCTATTACTATTGCTACGACTGCTACTACTACTATACAACTGCTACTACTCCAACTACAACTCCCGCTACAACTACTACTGTTAGTAGTACTATTGCTACTACTTCTACAACTACTTTTTCAGCAACTCCTACTTCTACTCCTACTACTACTCCTACTACTAATGCTACTCCTTCTACAACACCTATTACTATTACTGCTGTCACAACAACAACAACTACTACTATTATGATCACTACTACTACTACTACTACTACTATTGAAACTGCTACCACCACTACTACTACTAATTCTACTGCTACTATTTCTGCTACTATGAGTACCACTACAGCTACAATTACAACAACAACAACTACTACTGCTGCTGCTGCTACTATGACTATTTCTACCACTACTACAAGTACTAGTGCTACTACTACTTTGTTGCTACTACTACTTCTACTACTCCTATTAATTCTCCTACTACTACTGTTGCTGCTACTAGTGCTATTTGTACCACTACTACAACTACTAGCACTACTACTACTGTTGTTGTTGCTGCTACTACTTCTACTACTCCTATTAATTCTCCTAGTACTACTACTGCCACTGCTACAACTACAACAACAACAACTACTACTACAACTACTACGTCTCCTACTACTTTTACTACTAATATTACTACTACACCTTGTACTACTACTACTACTATGACAACAACAACAGCAGCTATTTCTACTACTACTAGTAGTACTACTACTGCGACTACTGCTGATACTACAACTACTAGTATTACTACTTCTACAAGTATTCGTACTACTACTACTACTACTACTACGACTACTACTATGGCTACTACTGCAGCTACTTCTGTGGCTATTATTACTACGACTACTACTACTTGTACAAAAAGTACTACTATTGTTACTACTAGTACTACTACTACAATGACTACTACTGCTGCTGCTGCTACTACTACTACTACTACTACAACTACTACTACAACTGCTACTACTTCGGCTACTACTTCTACATGTCCTACAGCTACTACTGCGACTGCTACTATGGCGATTATTACTATGGCTACTACTAATTCTAGTAGGGCAACTACTAGTACTGCTGCTTCTGCTACACCTACTATTGCTGCTGCTGCTACTATTGTTGCTATGACTATTACTACTACTATACTTGCTACTACTCCACCTACAAGTACTACTGCTACTACTCCTTCTACTACCACTTCTACTACTTCCACTACAACTACTACAAGTACTGCAACCACGACTACCACTACTAGCACTACTACTACTCCTACTACTACAACAACAACAACTACTACTACAACTACCACTACTACTAATACTTCTACTACCAACAACAACTACTACCACAACTACAACTACGACGAAGACGACGAATACACCAACAACCTACTAGTTAACCAACACCACTACTCCTCCTATTGCTACTAATACTACTCCAACTACTACTACTACTACTACTACTACTACTACTATTACTACTACTACTACTACTACAACTACTCCTACTCCTACTACTACTACTACTGCTACTACTACTGTTCTTGTTGATGCTGCTGTTGTTGCTACTCCTACTACTACATTTGTTACTACAACTACTACTTTTTCTTCTACTACTACTTCTACTCCTACTACTACGAGTACTACTGCTTCTAGCCCTATTACTACTTCTACTATGACTACTACTACTACTACAACTACTACTACTACTACTGCTACTACTACTTGTACTCGTTATTCAACTACAGCTACTACTGCTGCTACTACTACTCCTACTTATTCCACTACTAATATAACAACAACAACAACAACCACCACCACGACTACTACTACTACTACTTCAACAGCTGCTACTGTAGCTATTGCTACTACTACTACAACTATGGCAACTATTGCTACTACTACTACTATTCCTACTCCTACTACTACTACTTTTGTTTCTACTCATACAACCATCACTACTATGACTACTACTACTGCTACTCCTACTCCTACTCCGACTGAAACTACCACTACTATTGTTGCTAATACTAGTACTACTAATACACATCCAACTACTACTACTACTATTACTGCTACTGCTATGCCTACTACTACAATAGCAATAACTACTTCTACTCCTATTACTACAGCTACAACTACTTGTACTCTGACTACTACTCCTACACCTACACCTATTCTTACTACTCCTACTTTTTCTATTACTACTACTTTCGCTGTTGCTTCTGGTGCTACTACTAATATTACAACTACTATTTCTATTACTAGTATAGCTGCTAATACTACAGCTGCTATTACTGCTACTAATACTACTATTACTAATACTACTACTACAACTACTGCTGCTACGTATGCTGCTATAGCTGCTACTACTACCGCTACTACTACTACTACCTCTGCTACTGCGATAACTACTGCTGCTGCTACTACCACCACCACCATACCGCTACTACTTCTACTACCACTACTCCTCCTTCTCCTACTCCTACTCTAGCTACTACTACAACTAACCATAAAGCTACTATTGCTACAACTAATCCAACTCCTACTTCTATTACTACTACTACTACTACTTCTCCTGCAACAAATGCTGCTGCTACTTCCACTGTAGCTGCTGGTACTACTACTACAAGTTCTACTCCAGCTCCTACACCTAATCCAACTCTTACTGGTGCAGCTACTACTACTTCTAATACTACTACACCTATTCCATCTCCTACTACTGCAACTCCTACTACTATAACTAATACTACTACTTCCACTACAACCACAACTACTAATACTACCACCACTCCTATAACAACTATACCAACTACTATTATTACTACTATTACTACTATTACTACATTTACTACTGCTACTACTATGACAAATACTACTACTACCGCAACTACTGCTACTGCTACTACTGCTGCAACTACTACGACTACTACTACTACTACTGCTCCTACTCCTAATTCCACCACGACCAGTTCTACTACTACTACTTCAACAGGTGTTGCTATTGCAGCTACTATAGCTACTACTACTATTACTACTAATACGCCACTATTGAAAATATGCTACTACTATGAATACTACTACTACACTACTACTACTATTGCTACCGCTGTTACTGTTGCTACTACTGCTAATGCTACTACTACTACTACTACTACTACTACTACTACTACACTAATACTAGTACTACTGCTACTCCTGCTAATATTACTAGACTACTATTGCTGCTGCTGCTGCTGCTGCTGCTGCTATTGATACTACTTTTGCTACTCCTTTTACTATTACTACTACTATAACTACAATTGTTGCTAATATAACTACTGTTGCTAGCCCTACTGCTATCACTACTACTACTGCTGCTGCTACTACGACTACTACTATTACTGCTACTACTATTGCTGCTACTTCTACTGCTTCTACTACAACTACCACTGCTACTGCTGCTACTACAACTACTACTACTAATACTACTACTACAATGTATCCTACAACTACTACTGCTGCTTCTACTACAGCTACTCCTACTACTACTGCTACTATTGAGACTACTACTGCTACAACTACTAGAATTGCTACTACTTCAACTATTACTACTACTACTCCTACAACAACAACTACTACTCTTACTTTAGTTACTAATACTACTACCACTAGTCCAACTGCCACTACTGCTACTCTCTCTACTGCTACTACTACTACTTCTGCTACTGCTGCTATTTCTAGTCCTACAACCCCTACTACAACTACTACTCCTACTACTAACATTACTACTGCTGCTGCTCCTACTACTACCCCTATTCCTACACCTACTCCTATTACTACTACTACAACAACAACAACAACTACAACTACTATTTGTATTACTACTACTACAACTATTATTACAACTACTTCTACTATTGCCACTACTGCTGCTACTGCTACTACTACTGCTGCTGCTCATAAACCAACTCCTACTCCTAAAACTACACCAACTATTACTTCTGCTACTAGAATTACTACTACTCCTATTACTGCCACTACCACGACGACTATTACTATTACTACTACGAGGACTACTTGTACTATGACTACTGCTAGTGCTACCACAACTACAACTATTACAAACAGCACTAATACTACTACACTACAACAATTACTACCGCTGCTGCTACTACTACTGCCACTACAACTAATACTACTACTACTCCTACCACCCATAGTACTACTACTATTACTATTACTACTACTATTCTTACTACTATTGTTACTATTACTATAACTACTACAACTACTACCAATACTACGTCTAGGACTACTATGACTGCTACCAATAGTACGTCTACAACCACTACGACCACTGCCAATACTACATCGACAACTACTACAACTACTACAACTACAACTGCTCCTACTACTACCGTTGTTGTTGCTGCTGTTGCTTCTACTACTACTGCGACAAATACTACTAGTACTACTACTACATTCGCTACTACAACTCCAACTCCAACTCCTACGCCTACTACTATTACAAATACTACTACTTCTACTATAACTACTACGACTACTGCAGCAACTGCTACTACTACTACAACAACAACAACTACTGTTACGACAACTACTACTACTTCTAATACTCTTACTCATACTACTACTCCTACTATGACTACAACACAAACAACAACAATAACAACAACAACAACAATAACTTCTACTACTAGTACTACTACTACTACCACTACTACAAGAACTGCTACTTCTACTACAATAACAACAACTACTACTACTAATACTACTACTACTGCTGCTGCTACTACTATTACTACTGCTACTACTACTACCAATACTACTACTACTAGCGCAACTGCTACGATAACAACTAATACTATTACAGCTACTCCTACTACTACTCTACTGCTGCTCGACTACTAGTAGAACTACTACTTCCACTGCTACCACTACTACTACCACTACTACTACTCGAACAACAACTACTACAACTTCAGCTACATCTACTACTACTACAACGACTATTGCTAGTACTACTACTAATCAAATAACTGCTACAATTACTACTAGAAACACTACTACTACTACAACTACTATTACAACTACTACTACAACTATTACTCCTACTACTACAACAACAACTACTAATACTACTACTACCACTACTACCACAACTACTGCCACTACTACCTCTACTGCTACTAAAACAAATACAGCTGCAGTTGCTGCTACTACTACTGTTACTACGAGTAGTATAGCTACTACCACGTCTGCTACAACTATAACTGCTACTACCAATGCTGCTGCTACTACTACTACTACTACTACTATTCGTACTACTACTACTACTATTACTACTATTACTACTTTCTCTACTTCTACTACTACTTCTACTACTACAACTATTGAAACTATTACTACTACAACTGCTCATGCTGCTACTACAACAACAACAACAAGTACTACTTCTATGGCTAATATTACAACTACTAGTACCACTACTGTAGCTACTACTACTATTCCTGCAGGTTCTACTACTACCACTACTACTGGTATTACTACTACTACTACTTCTACTACTCCTGCTGCTGCTGCTGTTGTTGCTGCTACTACTACTACAACTACTTCGGCCATTTCTACTACTGCTGCTAGTGTTACTACTACTAGTACTACTACTACTGCTGCTGCAGCTACTGGTACTATTACTATACTAGTGCTAGTAGTAGTAGTAGTAGTACTACTACTACTACTACTAGTAGTAGTACTAGCAGTAGTAGTTGTAGTAGTTGTAGTAGTACTACTACTAGTACAACAACAACAACTACTACTACTATTACTACTACTACTACTACTACTACTACTATTACTACTACTACTACTACTACTACTACTACTACTACTACTACTACTTCTACTGATCCTACTTCTACTACAACAACTACTTCTATTACTATTACTTCGATCGTAACTACTACCACTACCACAGCTGCTGCTACTATTGTTGCTATTACTACTATTACTACTACTGATGATATTACTGCTACTGCTACTACCGCTACGAACACTACTTCTACAACTACAACTACTACTTCTGCAACTACTCCTATTGCTACTACTACTACTATACAACTTCAACTACTATTACTACTCCAACTGCAGTTTCTACTACTACTACCGCTACCACTACTATTAGTACTACTAATACTTCTACTCCTACTCCAACTTCTACTGCTCCTTCTACACCTACGACTACTACTACTACCATTATTTCTAATACTATAATTGCTACTTTTACTACTACTATTACAACTATTGCTACTGCTACTAGTACAATTACTACTACTTCTTCAATAACTATTCCAACAACTACAACTACTACATCAGCTGTTATTACTACTACTACTACTATCACTACTACTACTACTACTACTAACAATAATACAACTACTACAACTACTATAACAACTACTACTACTGCTGCGAATACAACTCCTACTACAACAACAACTACTACTGCTCCCACTCCGACACCTGTCACTATTACTACTACTCCTACCCCTACTATTGCTACTACTACTCCAACTCGTGCTGCTACTACCACTTCAACTAATAGTACTACTACTAATACTATTCCTACTCCCAACTCCTACGGCTGCTTCTACACCTAGGCTACTACTACTATTACTACTATTCCCACTAATACAACTATTACTATTACTACTACTACTATTACAACAACTACTACGACTATTACTACTACTATTACTACTACTAAAACTACTATTATTAGTAGTACTATTACTATTTTTACTACTACTTCTACAACTACTATTCATACAACTACAACTACTCCATCTGCTATTACCACCACTACTACTACTACTATTGATATTGCAAGTACTACTACTTCTACAACTACTACTAGCACTAATACTACTACTACAATGACTACTAATACTGCTACTACTACTGCTGCTGCTTTTACTACAACTGCTTCTACTATTGTTGCTACTACTACTATAATGACAACCACTACTACTACTACTACAATTGAAAATGCTACGACTACTACTACTACTACCTCTACTACTACTACTGCTGCTACTACTACTACACTACTACTGCAACTACTTCTACTACCACTACTACTACTACTCCTACTCCTACTGCTATTTCTACAACTAATACTACTACTAGTACTTCTACTACTACTACTTCTAGTATAATTACTACTACTATTACTACTACTACTACTACTAACTACTACGACTACGACTAACTAACATACTACACAACGTTTATTACTACGGTACTAATCCGACTACCACTAATAACTACTATTCTACTACTATTAATACTACTAGTGTCTACTACTGCCGCTACTAAGAACTACGACTACTACTACTACTACTACTACTAGTCATAATACTACTACTTACGACTACTACTACTACTACTACTACTATCTACTACGACGAGTATCTACTACTACTACTATTAGTACTACTACTGCTGCTACAACTAATCAATTACTACTACTACTACTACAGCTTCAATAACTACTAGTACAAGTACTACTGCTACTACTTCTACTACTACTACAACTAATACTAATACTGCTACACCCCTTCTACTACTACTCTTACTACTACTACTTCTACTAGTACTACTACTGCTACTGCCACTATTAGTACTACATCTATTGCCACAGCTACAACCCCTACTCCTACACCAACTACAACAATTGCAACAACTACTGCTACTACTACCACCGCTACTACTAGTACAGCTACTGTAACCACTACTTCTACTACTAATACGACTACTGCTACTCCTACTACTATTTCTACCACTACTACTGCAAATAGTTTAATTACTACTACTACTACTACTACTACAGCTACTACTACTACTCCAACCACTAGTACTAGTAGTACTCGTAGCACTACTACTGCCACTACTACTACTACCTTTACTACTACTCCAACTCCAACTCCTACTACAACTACTCCAACTCCAACTACTACTCCAGCTTCTGTAGCTATAATTACTATTGCTACAACTTCTACTACAACTACCCCTCTTCCTACTACTACTACTACTACAACTACTACTGCTACTACTATTACTACTATTACTACTACTACTACTACTACAACTCCCGCTACTATGACAACAACAACTACTGCTACTACTACTTCTGCTGCTACTCATCCTACTACTATTACTACTACAACTACTACTACTGCTACTACTACAACTACTACTACAACTCCTATTCCTACTACAATGACTACTAATAGTACAACTAATACTACTACTGCTACTACTAAGACTACTACTGCTACTACTCATATGGCTGTAGCTACTACTACTTTTGCAAATACTTCTACTACTTCTACTATTATTCCCTCTACTAATATTACTATTACTACTACTACTACTACTACTACTACAACGACTACTACTACTACTTCTACTACTACTGCTCCTGCTACTACTTCTACTATGACTACTACTACTATTACGGCTGCAGCTACCATCGCTACTACCAAAACTACAAATGCTACTATTACTTCTACTACTACTAGTACTTCAACTAATACTACTTCTACTACTATTATTTCCTCAACTACTACAACTACTGCTTCTGCAACTACAATACTACAGCAACTACTACTACGAGCACTACCACTACTCCTACCACTACTACAATTATAATCTCTACGACTTCTACTGCTACTACTCCAACTACTGCTACTACTACTACCACTACATCTACTTAGTATTACTACTACTACAACTATCACTACTTCTGCTACTAATCCTTTTGATACTACAACTATGACTCCTACTACTACTACAACTATCACTACTTCTACTACTAATCCTTTTGATACTACAACTACTACTACTCCTCCTACTACTACTACCACAATTGCTATTCCATCTACTAATACTACAACTTCAACTCCTACTACTATTAATACATCTACTACTGCTACTTCTCCTATTACCGCACTACTACTATAAGAAAA
>RXID01017037.1:0-11387 GCA_005019695.1 Trichopus zeylanicus subsp. travancoricus
GAGTAGGAGTAGTAGTCGGTGTAGTAATCGCAGCAGCAATAATAGTAGTAGCAGTAGCAGAAGTAGCTATTGGAGTTGTAGTAGTCGAAGTAGTAGTTGTCATGGTCGTTGTAGTAGTAGTTGTTGTTGTTGTAGTTATAGTTGTATTAGTAGTAATAGTAGTAGTAATAGTAGTAGCAGAAGTAGTAGTAGTTATAGTAGCAGCAGTAGTACTTTTTGCCATAGTAGTAGCTGTAGTAGTAATTGTAGTAGTAGTTATAGTAGTAGTCGTAGTAGTAGTAGTAGTAGTAGTAGTAGTAGTAGCAACAGGAGTAGTAGTAGTAGTAGTATGGGTAATGGTAGCAGTCGGAGTATTAGTAGAAAAAGTAATAGGAGTAGTAGTTGTAGCATCAACAATAACAAAAGTAGTAGTGCTAGTAGTAGTAGTAGTATTAGTAGTAATAGTAGTAGTAGTAGCAATAGTTGAATTTGTACTAGTAGTAACAATGGTAGTAGTAGTGGTAGCAGTAGCAGTAGTAGTAGCAATAGTTGAATTTGTACTAGTAGTAACAATGGTAGTAGTAGTGGTAGCAGTAGCAGTAGTAGTAGCAATCGTAATAGCAGTAGTAATAGTAGTAGTATTAGTAGTAGTCATAGTAGTAGTAGCAATAGTAGCATTAGTACTAGTAGTAGCAGTAGTAGCATCAGCAGTCGTAGTCGTAGTAGTAATAGTAGCAGTAGTAGTTGCGGTAGTAGCAGTAGTACTATTTGTAGTAGCAGTACTAGTTGTAGTAGTTGTGGTTGCCGTAGTACTAGTAACAGTTGTAGTAGTAGTTGGAAAAGTACTAGCCGTAGCAGCAGTAGTTGTTGCAGCTGTAGTAATAGTAGCAGTAGTTAGAGTAGAAGTAGTAGTAGGAGTTGTGGTTATAGTCGTAGTGGTAGCAGTAGTGGTAGTAGTATTAGTAGTAGTAGTTGTTGTGATAGAAGTATTAGTAGTCGTAATAGTAGTAGTCGTAGTAGTAGGTGTAGTTGTAGTAGTAGTAATAGTAGTAGTAGTAGTAGTAGTATTAGTACTAAGAGTAGTAGTAGTAGTAATAGTTGTGGTAGTAGTAGTGGTAGCAGCAGTAGTAGTTGTTGAATTAGTAGTAGAGGTAGTAGCAGCAGCAGTAGTAGTAGCAGTATAAGTAGTGGTGGTAGTAGTTGTAGTAGTATTAATAGAAGCAGGAGTAGTAGTAGTAGTTGCAATAGTAGTAGCAGAAGCAATGGCAGCTGTTGTTGCAGTAGTAGTAGTAGTAGCAGTAGTAGTTCCTGTGAAAACCATAGTGGTAGCAGTTCTCACTACAATGGCAGTAGTAATAGTAGTAGTAGTAGTAGTTGTTGTTGTTGTTGTTGTTGTTGCATAAGCAGTAGTAGGATTAGTAGCAGTAGTAGTAGTCATAGTAGTAGCTATAATAGTCCCATTAGTTGCAGTGGTTGTAGTAGTAGTAGTAGTAGGTGTAGTACTCGTAGCAGCAACGACAGTAGGGGAGGTAGTAATAGTGGTTGTAGTATGAATAGTAGTAGTCGTTGTAGTAGTAATCGAAGCAGTAGTAGTAATAGTAGAAGTTGTAGCAGCAATAGTGGTTGTAGTAGTAGCAGATGTAGTAGTAGTAGTAGTAGTAGAAGCAGTAGTTGTAGTACTACTAGTAGTAGAAGAAGAAGTAGTAGTAGTTGCAGTACTAGTAGTACTAGTAGTCATAGTAGTGGTAGTACTTGCAGTAGCAGTTGTAGTGGCGGTAGAAGTAGCAGCAGCAGCAGTAGTAGTAGTAGTAGAAGTAGTAGTAGTAGTAGTACTAATTATAGTAATAGTTGACATAGCAGTTGTAGTAGAAGTAGGAAAAGCAGTAGTAGTAGCAAAAGGACTAGTAGAAGTAGTAGCTGTAGTGGTAGTAGTAGTAGTAGTAATAGTAAGAGTAGCAGTAGTAAGAGTAGCAATAGTAGTAGTAATAGTAGTAGAAGCGATAATTGGAGAAGTAGTAGTAGTAATAGTACTAGTCGTAATAGTAGCAGTACTAGTAATTGTAGTTGTAGCAGCAAAAGTTGTAGTAGTAGTAGGGGTACAAGTTGAAGTACTGGTAGTTGTACTACCAGTAGTAGTAGTAGTAGAAGTAGTAGTTGTAGTAGTAGTCATAGTAGGAGGACTAGTAGTAGTTGTTTTTGTAGCAGTAGTAGTAGTTCCAACACTTGTAGTAGCTGTAGTAGAGTAGTAGCAGGATTAGTTGTAGTAGTAGTGGTCGTAAAAGTAGTAGTAGTAGTAGTAGGAGTAGTAGTTGTTGTTGTTGTTGTAGTAGCAGTGGTAGTAGCAGAAGTACTATTAATAAAAGTTGTTGTCTTTGTTGTTGTTGTAGAAGTAGTAAGAATACCACGAGTTGTACTAGTATCATTACTAGTAGTAGCAGTAGAAGTAGTAGCATTATTAGTAGTAGTAGTTTTTGTTGTAGTAGTAGTAGTTATAATAGCCGTAGTTGTTGTAGTAGTAGTTGTAGTAGCCGTAGTTGTTGTTATAGTAGTAGAAGCAGCAGTAGTAGTAGTTATTGTAGTACTAGTAGTAGTAGTAGTAGCAGAAGTAGAAGTAGTAGTAGTAGTAGAAGTTGTAGTAGTAGAAGAAGAAGTAGTTGTAGGAGGAGTTGGTATAGTAGCAGAAGTATTAGTTAAAACAGTAGTAGTATTAGTAGTAGTGCTAGGAGTATTAGTAGTAGTAGTAGTACTAGTATTTTGAGTTGCAACAGAAGTAGTAGTAGGACTCGCTGTAAGAGTAGAAGTATTAGTAGAAGCTGGAGAAGTAGCAGTAATCGAAGCAGTTGTAGGAATACTAGTTATAGTAATAGGAGTAGTAGTAGCAGTACCAGTAGCAACAGTAGCAGTTGTCATAGTAGTAGAAGTAGCATCAGTTTCAATAATAGCTATACTAGTAGTAGAAGTCGAGGTTGCAGTAGTAGTTGTTGTAGTGGTAGTTGCAGTAGTAGAAGTAGAATTAGGTGTGGTTGGAGGAGTTGGAGTGGGAGTAATAGTAGTAATAGCAATTGTAGTTGTTGTAGTAGTAGAAGGAGTAGTAGTAGTAGCAATGGTAGTTGTTGTAGTAGTAGGAGGAGTAGTATAAGTTGTAGCGATAGGAGTACTAGTAATAGTAATAGTGGTAATAGTAGTAGGACTAGTTGTAGTAGTAGCAATAGGAGTAGTTATAGTAGTTGTAGTAGTAGCAATAGTAGTAGTTACAGTAGTAGTAGTAGTAGTAAGATTAGTATTAGCAATAGGAGTAGTAGTGGTGGTAGTAGTTGTAGTAGGCGTAGTAGTAGTAGTAGTTGTTGTTGTTGTTGTAGAAGTAGTAATAGTTGCCGCAATAGTAGTAGTAGTAGGAGGAGGAGGAGTAGTAGTAGCAATAGTGGTAGTAGTTGGTATGCTAGTAATAGTAGTAGTAGCAGCAGCAGTAGTTTTAGTAGTAGTAGGAGTTGGTGTAGGAGTCATTTCAGCTATAATAGCAGTAATTTATGGGGTGGTTGCAGAAGCATTAGTAGGAGTAGTAGGAGTAGTACTAGTAGTACTAGTAGTACAAGCAGAAGTAGTAGCAGTAGCAGCTATAGTAGAAGTAGTGTTAGTAGTAGTATTCATAGTAGTAGTAGTAGTTGCAGTAGTGGAAGGAGGAGTAGTAGTAGCAGTTGTACTAGTTGTAATGTAGTAGTAGTCCTAGTAGTAGTTGTAGAAGTAGTAGTAGACGGAGTAGTAGTAGTCGTGGTGTTGGTGGTAGCAGCAGTAGTAGTAGTAGCCGGAGTAGTAGTTGTGCTAGTAGTAGTAGTTGTTGTAGTAGCGGTAGCAGCAGTAGTAGCAATAGTAGTTATAGTGGTAGTAGGAGTGTTTGGAGTAGTAGTATTAGTATGTCTAATAGTAGGAGCTGTGGTAGTAGCTGGAGTATTTGTAATAGCAGCAGTAGTGGAGTCGTAGTAGTAGTAGTAGTTGTTGTTGTTGTTATCATTGTAGTAGGAGTAGTAGTAGTAGAAGAAGTTGTAGGAGTAGGGGTAGTATTAGGAGTAGGAGTAGAAAGATGGTGTAAGAATAGGATTAGTGGTAAGAGTACTGGTAGGAGTAGTAGTTGTGGTAGTAGTAGTAGTATTAGCATTAGTAGTAGTAGTACCAATAGTAGTAGGAGTAGTAATAGTAGCAATTGTACTAGTTGTTAAACTAGTAGTAGTAGTCATAGTAGTAGTAGTAGTAACAATTGTACTAGTTGTTCAAGTAGTAGCAGTAGTCATAGTAGTAGTAGTAGCTGTAGTAGTAATTGTAGTAGTAGTAGAGTTGTAGCAGTAGTTGGAGTATGGGTAGGCGTAGTAGTTGGAGTGGTAGAAGCTGAAGGAGTTGGAGTAGGAGTAGTAGTAGTAGTAGAAGGAGTAGGAGTGTTAGTATTAGTAGTAGGACTAGTAGTAGTAGTAGTGTTAGTATTAGTAGTAGTAGTTGTAGTCATAGTAGTAGCAGCAATTATACACATTGTAGAAGTTGTAGTCATAGTAGTAGTAGTAGTAGTTGTTGTTGTAGTAGTAATTATAGAAGTTGTTGTTATTGTTTTTGTAGTAGTAGTGGTAGTAGTAGTAGCAGTAGTAGAAGAAGTTGGAGTAGGAGTAGTAGCAGGTGTAGTAGTTGTTGGATGAGAGGTAGTGGTAGCAGTAGGAGGAGTAGTTGCAGTAGGAGTTGGATTAGGAGTAGTAGTAGCAGTAGTGGTAGGAGTAGTAGGATTAGTAGTTGTAGTAGTAGAAGTCAGAGTCGGAGTAGTTGTTGTTGTTGTTGTAGTACAATAGTAGTAGAAAAAATAGTAGCAGTAGTACAAGTCATAGTAGTAGTAGTATTTGTCGTAGTTGTAGTACCTTTAGAAGCAGTAGTGTAGTAGTAGTTTCAACAAAAGTAGCAGTCGTAGTTGTTGTAGTAGTAGCAATAGCGGCAGCAGTATTAGTGGTGGTGGTAGTAGTAGTAGTAGTAGGAGCAGCAGCATCAGAAGTAGTAGTAGTAGCCGTAGTAGTAATAGTAATAGTTGTAGCAATAGTACTAGTTGGAGTAGTTGTGATAGTAGTAGGAGTAGTCGTAGGAGCAAAAGTTGGAGCAAGAGTAGCTGTAAGAGTTGTAGTGGTAGAAGTAGTACTAGAAGGAATAGTAGAAGTAGCAGTAGTTGTATAAGTAGTAGTAGTTGTAGCAGTAATAGTAGTAGTGATACTAGTTATAGGATTAGTGGTAGAAGTAGTTGTAGTAGTAGTAGGACTAGCAGTGGCTGTTGTAGTAGTTGTAGGAGTAGCAGTAGTTGTAGTAGGAGCAGTAGTTGTGGTGGTAATCATAGTAGTAGTAGTATTTGCAGTAACAGTAGTAGCAACAGTAGTTGTAGGAATAGTAGCAGTTGTAGTGGTAGCAATTATAGTAGTAGGAGTAACATTAGCAATAGTAGTCATAGTAGGAGTCGTAGCTCTAATTGTAATAGTAGCATAACTAGTTATAATAGTAGTAGTTGATACAACAGTAGTAGCAGTCGCAGTAGCACCAGTAGCAATAGTAGTAGTAGTAATTGCAGTAGTAGTAGTAGCAGCAGCCATAGTAGTTGTCGTTGTTGTAAAATTAGCAGTAGTTATAGTAGTGGTGCTAGTAATAGTAGTTATAGTAATAGTCGTAGCAGGGTTAGTAGTAATAATATTAACAGTAGCAGTAGTAAGTAGTAGTAATAGAAGAAATAGCAGTAGTTGTGGCAGTTGTAGTAGTAATATTAGTAGTACTAGTAGTTTTAGTTGTAGTATCAGAGTAGTAGCAGTAGCAATAGTAGTAATATAAAAAGTAGCAGAGTAGTAGTTGCAATAGTGTAGTAGTAGTAGTTATTGTTGAAGCAATCGTAGTAGTAGTAGTACTACAACTAGTAGTAGCAGTAGTAGATAGTAGTAGTACAACTAGTTGTAGCAATAGTAGCGGCCGTAGTAGCAATTGCGGCAACAGTAGTAGCAAAAGTTGCAGCAGCTGCTGCAGTAGTAGTAGGAGGACTAGTGGTAATAGAAATAGTGGGAGTGGTAGGAGTAGTAGTAGGAGTAGTAGTAGTCGGAGCAATAGTAGTAGTTGGAGTAGTAGTCGTAATAATAGTAGAAGTTGCAGCAGTAGTAGCAATAGTTGTAGTAGTACTAGTAGTAGTAATACTAGCAGTTCTAGTAGCAGAAGTAATAGGGGTAGCTACAGTAGCAGTTGTGGTAGTAGTAGAAGTAGTAGTAGTTGTAGTAGTGGTAGCAATAGCAATTGTAGCAGTAGGAGTGGTACTAGTTGTAGTATTAGCAGTAGTAGTCGTAGAAGCAGTAGCAATAGTAGTTGCGGCAATAGTAGTTACAATAGCCGAAGTAGCAGTGGCGATAGTACTAGCAATAGTTGTAGAAGTAGTAGCAATAGTAGTAGTAGTAGTAGTAGTAGTGGTAGCTACAAATGTTGTAATTGTGGTCGTAGTAGTAGCAGTATTTGTAGTAGTTATAGTTGTAGTAGTAGTAGGAGCAGGAGTAGCAATCGTAGTAGTAGCATCAGCTGTAGTAGTAGTAGTAGTAGTATTAGTAGTAGTAGTAGTAGCAGCAGTAGTAGTAATATTAGTAGTAGTAGTAATTTTAGTAGTAGTAATAGTAGTAGTAGTAGTAGTAGTAGTAGTAGTAGTAGTAGTATTTGTAGTATGAGTAGTTGTAGTATTAGTAGCTATAATAGTAGTGGTTGCTGGAGTAGTAGCAGTGCTAGTTGTAGTTATAGTAGTAGTGTAGTAGTAGTAGTAATACTAGTTGTAGTAGTATAGTAGCGGTCGACGTAGTCGTAGTAGTAGTAGTAGTAGTAGTGGACACCACCTAAGTAGTAATTGAAGTAGTAGTAGTAGTAGTAGTAGTGGTAGTAGTAATTGTAGCAGCAGTAGTAGTAGTACCTGTACTAGTTGTAGTAATAGTAGCAGCAGTAGTAGTAGTAGTAGTAGTAGTATTAGTAGTAGAAGTTGTGGTAGTAGTAGTAATTATTGTCGTATTAGTAGTGGTAGTGGTAGAAGTAGCAGCTGCAGTAGTAGTTGTTGTTGTAGTAGTAGTAGTGGTAGTTGGAGGAGGAGGAGTAGTAGTAGTACTAGTAGCAGAAGTGGTAGTAGTAGTAGTAGTAGTAGTACTAGTAGCAGCAGCAGCAGTAGTAGTAGTAGTACTAGTAGGAGGAGGAGTGTTAGGAATAGTTGTTGTAGTAGTTGCAATAGTGGTAGTTCTAGTAGTAGCAGCAGTAGTAGAAGTAGTATATGTAGTAGTAGGAGTGGTGGTTGTAGTAGTGATTTTAGTAGTAGCATATGATGTAGTAGTCGTAGTTGTGGAGGTAGCAGTTGTAGTATTAGTAGTAGTGGTAGTCGGAGTAGCAGCAATAGCAAGAGCACTAGTAGTAGTAGTACTAGTAGTACAAGTCGTAGTGATAGTAGTCATTGCTATAGCACTATTGGTAGTGGCAGTAGTAGTGGAAGTAGTGGTGGTGGTTGTAGAAATTGTAGTAGTTGTAGTAGTTGTAGGAGTAGTAGTTAAATAGGTGCAGGAGAAGGAATAGTAGTAGCAGTAGTAGTAGTAGTAGTAGGAGTAGTAGTTGTAGTAGTAGGATTAGTAGTGTAGTAGTAATATCGACAATAGTAGCAGTAGTTGTAGTTGTAGTAGTAGTGGTAGTAGCAGCAATACTAGTACTAGTAGTAGCAACAACAACAAAAGTAGTGGTAGTAGTGAGCGTTGTAGTCATAGTAGTAGTTGTAACAGTAGTAGTAGTACGATTAGTTGTAGTAGTAGTAGGAGAAGTAGTAGTAGTAGGAGTTGGAGTAAGAGTATTTGTAAGAGTTGCCGTAGTAGTAGTAGTAGTAGAAGGAATAGAAGTAGTAGCAGTAGTAGTAGCCGTAACAGTAGTAGTTGTTGTATAAGTAGTTGTAGTAGAATTAGCAGTTATTGTTGTTGTTGTTGTACTAGTACTAGCAGTAATAGTAGGAGTAGTAGCTGTAGTAGTAGTAGTAGCATTAGTAATAGTAGTATTTCTAGTTGTAGTAGTTGTTGTAGCAACAATTGCAATAGTAGTTATAATTGTAGCATTAAGATTAATAGTCGTAGTAGTAGCAGTAGTATTATAAGTAGTGGTTAGAGTAGTAGTAGCCGTTGTAGTAGTTGGAATAGAGGTAGTACTAGCTATAGTTGTGGTAGAGGTAGGAGTAGTTATAGTTGTAGTAGAGGTAGTAGTAGTAGTAGTTATAGTAGTAATAGTAGCCGTAGTAGTAGTTGTTGTAGTAGTAGTAGTAGTCATAGTAGGAGTTGGAGTAGTAGCAGTTGGAATAGTGGTGGTGGTAGCAGTAGTAGTAGTAGTAGCAGTTCTAGCAGTAGTAGTAGCAGAAGTAGTAGTAGTAGTTGTCGCAGTAGTAGTAGTAGAAGTAGTAGTAGTAGTTGGAATAGTTGTAGTAGTAGTAGTATTAATAGTAGTAGCAGTTGTAGCAGTAGTAGTAGAAGAAGTAGCTGTAGTAGTTGTAGCCGCAGTAGTAGTAGGATAAGTAGTAGTAATAGTAGTAGTAGTAGTAGTAGTAGTAGTAGTAGTAGTAGTAGCATTACTAGTAGTAGTAGTAGGAGATGTAGTAGTGGTAGTAGTAAGAGAAGTAGTAGTAGCTGTAGCTGGAGTAGCAGCAGCAGTAGTAGCATAAGTAGTAGCAGTAATAGTAGAAGTAGCAGTAGCAGATGTAGTAGTTGTAGCAGTAGTAGTAATTGTAGTAGTAGTAATAGTAGCAGTAGTAGCAGTAGTAGCAGAAGTAGCAGTAGTAGTGATAGTAGAGGTAGTGGTGGAGGTTGCAGGAGTAGTAGCCGTAGTAGTAGTACTACTACTACTAGTGATTTATCTAGTAGTTGTAGTCGTAATAGTAGTAGCAGTAGTAGTAAGAGAACTAGTAATAGTAGTAGTAGTAGTAGTGGTAGTTGTTGTTGTAGTAGTAGTAGTAGTAGTTGTTGTAGTAGTTGTAGTAGTAGTAGTAGCAGTAGTAGAAGTAATGTTGGTAATGGTAGTAGTAGTAGCAGTAGTTGTATTAGTAGGAGTAATAGTAATTGTAGTAGTAGTAGTGGTTGTTGTCGTAGAAGCAGGAGTAGCAATAGTAGTAGGGGTAGGAGTAGGAGTAGGAGTAGGACTAATAGTTGGTGCAGTATTATTCATAGTAGTAGTAGTAGTAGTAGTAGTTGTTGTTGTTGTTGTTGTTGTTGTAGCAGTAGTAGCCGCAGCAGCGGTAGTAGTGGTGGTGGCGGTGGCGATGGTGGTCGTAGAAGGAGTGGTAGAAGTAATAGTAGTGGTAGTAGTAGTAGTAGTAATAGTAATTGGAGTGTTAGGAGGAGTAATAGTAGTAGTAGTGGATGTAGTGGCCATAGTAGTGGTTGTAGTAATAGTAGTAGTAGAAGTAGTAGTAGAAGTAGCAGTGGGTGTAGTAGTAGAAATACTCATAGTAGTAGTAATATCAGAAGTAGTAGTAGTTGCAGAAGAAGTACTAGTATTAGTAGTAGTAGGAGTAGTAGCAGTAGCAGTAGGAGTACTAGTGGTATTAGCAGTTGTTGTTGTTATTGTAGAAGAAGAGGACGTACTAGTAGTAGTAGTAGTAAGAGGAGGAGTAGCAGCAAGAGCAACGGCAGCAGCCACAATAGTAATATTAGTAGTAGTTGTTGTTGTAGTAGGAGTTGGACTTGGAGTAAGAGTGGTA
Organism: Trichopus zeylanicus subsp. travancoricus; assembly: GCA_005019695.1. Classification (NCBI taxonomy): domain Eukaryota; kingdom Viridiplantae; phylum Streptophyta; class Magnoliopsida; order Dioscoreales; family Dioscoreaceae; genus Trichopus; species Trichopus zeylanicus. Next base: position 9,722 of record RXID01017037.1, read on the forward strand.
CTCGGTGTAGTTGTAGTAGGAATAGTAGTAGTAATAAAAGTAGCAGTAGTAAAATAATAGTAGTAGTAGTAGCAATAGTAATGATAGTAGTTGTACCAATAGTTGAAGTAGCAGTAGTAGTAGGTGTAGTAGTTGTAGTGGTAGTAGTAGTTGAAGTAGGACTAGTAGTAGTAGCAACAAGAGTACTACTAGTAGTAGTAGAAGTAGTAGTAGTTGTTGTTGTAGTAGTAGGAGTAGCAACAGTAGTAGGAGTAGTAGTTGTTTTAATAGTAGCAGTAGTAGTAGTAGTAGTAGTAGTAGTAGTTGTTGTTATTGTTGTAATGGCAGTAGTAGTTGAAGTAGAAGCAGTAGTATTAGAAGTAGTAGTAATAGAAGTAGTTCAAGTATTTGTAGTAGTAGTAGTAGTAGTGGTAGTAGTAGTTGTTGTAATTGGGGTAGCAGTAGTAGTAGTGGTAGTAGTAGTAGTTCTAGCAGAAGTAGTCGCAAAAGTAGTTGTAATATTTGTTGTCGCAGTCGTAGTTGTAGTAATAGTAGTAGTATTACAAGTGGTGGTGGTAGTAGTAGTAGTATTAGTTGTTGCAATAGCTCTGGTAGTAGTAGCAGTAGTAGTAGCTGTAGTACTAGTAGCATTAATCGAAGTAGTAGTTATCAAAGTATTAGCGGAAGTAGCTGTTGTTGTTGTAGTCGTAACAGTAGTAGTAGTAGTAGTAGCAGTAGTAGTAGCAAAAGCAGCAGTAGCAGAAGTCATAGTAGAAGTGGAAGTTGTGGTAGTATTAGCAGAAATACTAGCAGCAATAGTAATAATAATTGTAGCAATATCAGTAGTAGTAGTAGTAGTAGTAGTAGCAGCAGCAGTCGTAGTAGAAATAGTAGTAATAGATGTTGTACTAGCAGAAGCAGTTGTAGCAGTAGTAGTCGTAACAGTTGTAGAAGTAGCAGTAGTCACAGTAGTAGTAGTAGTAGAAGTAGTTATAGTAGCAGTAGTAGGAGTAGTGGTAGCAATAGTAGTTGTAGCAAAAGTTGAAGCAATAGTAATAGAAGAAATAGTAGTAGAAGCAGTAGTACTAGTATAGTTGTAGTAGTAGTAGTAGTAGTAGCAGTAGTTGTCATAGCAGTAGTTGCACCAGCAGTAGTAGTTGTCGCAGTAGCAGTAGCAATAGTAGTAGTTAGAGTAGTAGTAGGAGTAGTACCAATAGTAGTAGTAGTTGTTGTAGTAGAGCTAGCAATAGTAATAGCACTGGTTGGAGTAGTAGTAGTAGTAAGAGTTGTAGTAATAGTAGTAGTACTAGTCGGAATTGTAGTAATACTAGGAGTAGGAGTAGCAGTATGAGTTGTAACATTAGTAGTAGTACCAGTAGGAGTTGTAGTAGGAGTAAGAGTAGTAGTTAGTTGAGGTAGTAGTATCAATAATACTACTAGGAGTTGTAGTAGAAATAGTAGCAATCATAGAAGGAGTAGTAGCAGTAGTAGTTGTTGTTGTAGTAGTGTAGCAGTAGAAGTAACAGCTTAAGTAGTAACAGCAGCAGCAGATTTAGTAGTGGCAAAAATAGTAGCAGTAGCGGTAGTAATAGTAGTAGTAGTAGTAGCAGCAACAACAACAACAGTAGTCGTAATAGTAGTAGTAGTAGTAGAAGTAGTAGTAGTAGTAGTAGTAGTAGTAGTAGTA
>RXID01017038.1:0-40728 GCA_005019695.1 Trichopus zeylanicus subsp. travancoricus
ATGGGACATGCAATTAAAGATTGTTGGAAGCTCAAAGCAAAGAAAGAAAGAGAATCTCAATCTAAAGAGCAAGCCAAAGAACAAGTTTCAGTTGTTGAAGAGAGTTCTGATTATAATTTGGGTAACGTTTTCTCTATTAGTTCTAATTTTGATCGTTACCATGATATTTGGATTCTTGATTCTGGTTGTTCTTATCACATGTGTCCTAATAAGGATTGGTTTGAAAACTACACGCCTTATGATGGTGGTTTAGTTTTGATGGGTAATAAAAATCCATGCAAAACTGTTGGAATTGGAACAATCAAAATTAAGATGTTTGATAATATTATTAGAACTCTTACTGATGTCAGACATGTTCCTGATTTGAAAAAGAATTTGATCTCTTTGGGTGCTATGGATTCTGCTGGTTATAAGTATTCTGCTGAAGGTGGAGTTCTTAAGGTTGCTAAAGGCTCATTGATAGTAATGAAGGGCCTAAAGCATGGCAATTTATATGAGTTAGTAGGAAAAACCGTTGCAGGTGGAGCAGCAATTTCTCAGTCTTCTTCTTCTTCTGATATGACTCAATTATGGCATATGCATCTCGGTCATATGAGTGAGTAAGGTTTAAATGAGCTCAACAAAAGAAAATTACTGAAAGGTCTCAACTCATGCAAATTGGATTTCTGCGAGCATTGTCTCTATGGTAAACAGTCTAAGGTAAAGTTTAACACTAGTATTTATTACACTAAAGGCTTAATTGATTATATTCATTCTGATGTGTGGTGCTCTCCTATTCCATCAAAATCTGGTGCTCGTTATTTTGTCAGTTTTATTGATGATTTTTCCAGAAAAGTGTGGATTTATTTTTTGCATCACAAAGCCGAGGTGTTTTCTGTTTTCAAACGGTGGAAAACTTCAGTTGAAAAAAGGACTGGCAGAAAAATTAAATATCTCAGAAGTGATAATGGCGGAGAGTACAAATCAACAGAGTTTCTCAAATTCTGTGAAGATGAAGGCATCAAGCGTCACTTTACCATCCCAGGAAAACCTCAACAAAACGGTGTGGCTGAAAGGATGAACAGAACATTGTTGGAGAAAGCACGTAATATGCTCAGTACATCTAATCTTGATAAAGATTTTTGGGCAGAAGCAGTCAATACAGCATGCTTTATTGTGAATCGCTCTCCTCAAACAACCATTAATTACAAGACTCCTGAAGAGGTATGGACTGGTCAACCTACAAATTATTCTTCTTTAAAGATTTTTGGTTGCTCTGCTTATGTGCATGTTGTCAAGGATAAGTTAGATGCACATTCCAAAAAGTGTATTTTCCTGGGTTATGCCAAAGGCGTCAAAGGCTATCATTTGTGGGATCCTACTATTTCAAATGTAATTATTGAGAGAGACATAGTATTTAATGAAAGTGGTATGCTAAAATCTCTCAAGAAAGATCCCAATGATATAATGCAAGTGGAGGTGGAGCATGTAATTCCTTCAGAAGAAGATATTCAGGGTATGCCCAACTCTCAAGAAAATCTTAAGAATCAAATTTATGAAAAGACTCCACTTCGAAGATCTCAAAGAAAAATAAAGTCACCTGAAAGGTATGGTTTTGAAGATATGGTAGCTTTTGCTTTAGTTACTGACAATGGTGATCCTTCTTCTTATAAAGAAGCAGTACAGGATAAGAATTCTTCTCAGTGGCAAGCTGTTATGAATGAAGAGATGGACTCTCTTCAAAAGAACCATACTTGGGATCTGATGAAATTACCAAAAAGTAAAAGAGCAATTGGTTGCAAGTGGGTATTTCGAAAGAAAGAGGATTTCTCTGAGATAGATGGTGTTAAATTCAAGGCCCGTTTAGTTGCAAAAGGGTATTCACAAAAGGAGGGTATTGACTTTAATGAAATTTTCTCTCCTATGGTTAAACACACATCTATTTGTTTTCTACTTGCTTTAGTTGCTTTTCATAATCTTGAGTTAGAACAGCTTGATGTCAAAACTGCCTTTCTGCATGGAGAATTAGAAGAACAAATTTTTATGCAACAGCCTGAAGGGTTCATCCAAGAAGGCAAAGAAAATTTGTTTGCAAGTTGAACAAATCACTTTATGGTTTGAAACAGTCTCCAAGGCAATGGTATAAAAGGTTTGACAGTTTTATGCTGGGTCAAGATTTCATCCACTGCAAAAATGATTGCTGTGTTTATTTTAAGATGCATGCCAATAACTCATTTATTATATTGCTTCTTTATGTTGATGATATACTTATCGCTACTCAAGACATATCTCTACTGAATGATTTAAAGTTTAAAATAAAAAAGGAATTTGAGATGAAAGATTTAGGTGCTGCAAGGAAGATTCTCGGTATGGAGATTGATCGAGATCGAAAGCATGGAAAATTATGGCTTAAACAGAGCAAATATCACGAGAAGATTATTTCTCGTTTTCACATGCAGAATTCAAAATCCGTCAGTATTCCTTTGGCATCTCACTTCAAGCTTTCAGCTCAACAATGTCCTTCTACAGATGAAGAGCATACATACATGGAGAACATCTCATTCTCAAGTGCTGTTGGAAGTCTAATGTATGCTATGGTATGACAAGACCTGATATTGCACAAGCAGTCAGCGTTGTTAGTCGTTACATGGCAAATACAGGAAAAGAGCATTGGCAGGCCGTGAAATGGCTATTAAAATATATCAAAGGTACTTTTAATATTGGTTTATGTTTCGACAGGAACACAGTGCAAGAGGCCAAAATTATTGGCTATGTCGATTCAGACTATGCTGGAGACCTTGATCGACGCCGATCCCTCACTGGTTATCTTTTCACTCTTTGTGGAGGACCTATTAGTTGGAGGTGTACCTTACAGTCAACTGTAGCATTATCTACAACAGAGTCTGAGTATATGGCAGTTACAGAAGCTGTCAAAAAAGCTCTATGGCTAAAAGGTTTGGCAAGTGAAATTGGTTTTTCTCAACATGTTCTTCCTATTTTTTGTGACAGTCAGAGCGCCATACACCTTGCGAAGAACTAAGTGTACCACGCCAAATCAAAGCATATAGATGTCCGATTTCATTTTATTCGGGATATTATTGAAGACGGCGAGGTTTCTTTACAAAAGATTCATACTTCAAGAAATCCTGCAGATATGTTGACGAAGATGATTCCGAATGATAAGTTCAAGCTCTGTTTGAACTTGATCAATATTCAAGGTTGTTGATCCTATCCCAGGAGATAATGATAAAGACATCTATTGAAGATTCAAATTCAGAGAATAAGATGATTCGAGCCAAGGTCAAGATTGTTGGCTTTATGGTGTCTCGAATCCGGATTTTCCGGATAGTCTTAATTATATTAATGGGCCTAATCCTTATCTAGATTTATCTTCTAGAAGTCTTAAATTAGTAGAAGTCTTATTTGAGTCAGTCTTCTATTTTGACTCAAACATCATTAGGTCACATCTATAAATACACCATTGATGTAAGGGTCTCTAGATATACAAAAAGAGAGGGAGAGTTGGTGATATTGGAGTTTCGTCTCCGTCGTTGTAATCTTCTCTTTTCTCTTCCTCATTAATACAATATTCTCTGGATCGTCTTCTCACATATATCTCTTGTGTGCTATCTTTTCCTCTTTTCTGTTCTTCCTCTATATTGTGAATTGTAGTGGACATCGATATTTTCCGCAACATAAACCTGCTTTTCTGTAAAGAAATAAGCCTTTTTTTCAGTATCGTGCTAGCCGTTCGTTGGAAGAGAAGGCAAGCGAGTGGAATACAACTACTTGAGACGAGTCATAAGAGTGTAGCGAGGCAGTGAGTTCGGTTATTGCCTTTACTTTTTGAGTCTATTTCTTGTCACTTTACACTAGACTGAAACACCATTTAATATATGCATGCAAAGCAAGGAAGCTTACGGAGGAATAAGTAGTTGGCCCTGTTCCTCAATTGAGTTATCTCTAGCATCGTTATCTTTGTTAGTACATCCATTCCCGCTAGTCATCAGACAGAGGTGTAGCCGCCGACCTCCCCCTTCAATGGTTACGGATCCTCTCCTCCTTTCCGTTATCCTTTTAATTTTGAGTTTAGGTAGAATATCTGCTGCTAGTGAAAGCAATTGAAATACTTTAAGAGTATATGCAAATACTTGTTCGTTGGCTTTCGATACCATTTCTTTATTATATTCGTTCAGTTCCTTATTAAATTAAAGGTCAGCGAGTGAGAGTAGCAGGAAATCGAGCTCCATACGATATGCGAGCAAAAAGAGCTAACGCTTTAATTGCCTTTTGGATTTTTGATACACAAATTTCACATTACACTATAACAGCTTTTTCGACATTGAAGTCAGTCCTGGTTGCTTTCTTTCGCCATTGATGTGAAACTGTATGAGATGGGAGGAAGAATGAATGGTATGAATTTTGCTCCGCTCTAGTTACCACCTTTGCTTCTGTCTCTGGGGAGGGACAGAAACTTCATTTCTGTTCATCCCTCAACATAAATTCTCATTGCCTTTCCGGGCCTCAATCTCAACGTCCCATCTACTCAATCATGCCATTTTATTCTATTAAGGTAGCCTTCGCTCGCTCCTTCGGAGCACAATCTGAGATTGCCTTGGCTTTCGCTCCTCCCTTTCTTCAAAGAGAAAGGACTTGGAACAAGATGCTGAGCAAGAAGTGGCTGGCTCTATTCACTGTTCATTTACCCAGTCCGATATTGGAAACTTTGTTAGACGGTGCAAGTCCTATTCTTTCCGTTGATGACCACCTCTTGGTGAACTCTTGCTGTCCCCGAGCTAGCCTTTCATAGACCAGACATTGGCTCGCCAAACTCTTCGTATTTCGAGACTTGACTGTCAGCCTAGGAGCTAATTTGACTAAGTCTAACATATCAATGTTCAGGATTGCACTACCACTAATCCACGACCGAATGACCAGTTAGACCACAATAGGGAGGAGTTGATCGGATCGGGCTTGTCAAAGTGTTTCTATATCTAGCAGGGGAGTAAAACCTTGTAGGGCTTTTTGACGGGCTGGATCCTCTTTTCTTTGAAAGAGTTCACGTGGGCATAATCCGAAAGAAAAGAAAACAAATGTAGAGCATTTAACCAAGGCTGAACCTATATTGTCATCCAGTCAATGCAGGTCCATTTGGCTGACGCAGGGTGTGACAATGTGTTTAAAAAAAAGATTAAGAACTGGGATGATCTATTCCTGATTGGACTTCTTTGAAATGAAGAGGGGTTTCCTTCCACTTCAACGTAAAGGACCAAAGCCCGCCCCACCTAATACAGCTCTTGCCAGGCTTGATTCAAAAGGTCTAGAAGGAGTTGTATTAATCAATAAGGGGAAAAGCGAGAGACGGTATCCTGCGTCTTGCTCTTCCAGGAGATAAGGGAGTAAAAAATGAAAATGCAGAAGCCGGTGTTAAATAACGAGTTCGAGATAGTTTCCCGAGCGGAAGTTGGTATGTAACAACTCCGGTAAGTCAGGTCCGGCCAGCTTAGTTTAGGGTGAATAGTTGTCCGAGGCTTCGCCGTCTGAGATCACTCTCTCCGGTCCGGCATCTCTGGTCAGGTCAGGCTCAGAACACGGATCCGCTTACCCACGGGATCAAGGTCAAATGCAAGATCTCCCCCCTGTCACTATCACTTAGGATCTTTCCTATCTGGAAGGAAGAGAGGAGCAGGGCCCTAGTTCGTCTGGAAGTCTCTCGTAAAGCTTTGGAACTATCTCTGATTCTCGATTGGTTTTATTTAAAGGAACGATCTCTCCTTCACGATTGTCCTACCCGCTCGCCTACTGTTTCCTAGTAAATAAGCTGGATTGAATTAGTATATTTCGGTCACCATCTTCGAACAAAGTCTTTTCTATGGTAGTACTATGAATAGCACATAGCAAAGAAGCGCCAAATACTTTGAGTAACTCCCATCATATAAAATGAATTTAACACCCAATTAGAAACCTTGGAAAGAAGAGGATGGATCAAAATATAGCTGCTATGCGGTGCAAAGAACCAAAAGCCCTTATAGTTCCTCCCAGATACATGACTTATATACCTGACTCAACATTCTTGGAAAATAATCGAATCTAGGCTTTTCAATGACTTGACCATTCAATCTTGTGAACTAATCGATACTGAAATTGGATAAGAAGATATGAATAGAGAGGAATAACCAATTGATGAAAGAACATAAAACCATTCTATTTCAATAGAGGTACAGGAAAGGGTTGGAGGCAATGAAGTAGATGAAGTGCTTGGATTTTGCGAGCTGTTCCAACCATTGTTGGATGTGATTCGAAGAGCCAAATGAGAATGAATACCACATGGAAGAGTCAAAGACCGGGCTCCCTAATAGAATGTTTAACCGATCCATTCTAGGTCGATTGAATTGGTACGGAAGTTGTAACATGGGAAAACCACAGAAAACACGACTTATTTGAATAACCCGATGACCTACCAATTGTAGAAGTAGGATCTTTGGCAAATAATAAGTACTTAAATAATACAATTCGAGTGTACCAGATTCTTTCTCATTTCGAGGAAAAGGTTCGGGAGGAAAGGAAAACAACGGAGAGATCCGAATCGGACCTAAATGGAAATGACATGAAAAGTCCTTTTCAAAACCTATCATTAAGGGCGCTACAATGATATACGATAGGAATGAAAAAAAACTCGTGATTGGTGTGGAGGGGAAGATTTGCTTATGATATAGTTAATGAAAGAGTCATCTCATTTTCGTACTTCTTTGTTCTTTGGAATTCATTCACTTCCATGGTTGGTTTTGAACGCCGCGTAACATCTTCTTCTTCAACCAACCTCCATCGCCTTTTGTCTGAGAGGCCTGCCTGCGGCCACTAAAGAATTGCTTATACACTAAACAACTACTTATATACTCTTAGTAAAAGACTGACTTTCTTAGGAAAGCGTGAAACTAAGAAAGAGATGTGTCTAAGGCAGCATGCAAGCTAACTGTGCATGCTAAGAGAAGAGGAGAGATGTTAGCAATGACTACCACAATCAAGCCGCTTCACAAGCTCCTTACTTAGCCCTAAGGATGTATGCCTTCGGCTTGCAACTAAATTTACTAGACTCTATGGCCTTGCCGCCCGCCGCTAGTGTTGGCTTAATTGTGTCTTAAATCCGAATTTTCTGCAGAGTCTTAATTATATTAGAAAGTAATTTAATGGACCTAATCCTTATCTAAATTTATCTTCTACTAGAATACTTAAATTAGTAAAAATCGTATTTGAGTCAGTCCTCTACTTTGACTCAAACTCAGTTAGGCTATATCTATAAATACCCTATTCATGTAAGGGTTTCTATATATAATGTGAGAGAGAAACATAGATCAATACTCTCAAAACGTCTTGGGATGGATAGGCTACTTAGTCTCTTGTGAGAGTTGGTGATATTAGAATTTCACCTCCATCATTGTAATATTATCTTCTTTTTCTCATCAATACAATATCCTCTAAATCGCCTTTACCATATAAATCTCTTATATACTATTTTTCTTCTTTTTTGTCCTTCTTCTACATCGTGAATTGTGGTGGATATCGATATTTAGCGCTACAAGTGGTATCAGATCTTAGTTCAACATGTCTACTATGAAGTTCGATATAGAGAAATTCAATAGAAAGCAAGAATTTTCTTTTTGACAAGTAAAAGTTTGTGCAATTCTTACTCAACAAGCGTTGAGAAACACATTGGGGGATGTCAAGCCTAAAGATATCACTGAAAGTGTATGAGAAAATCAAAATACTAGTGCACATAACACAATCATCCTCAGTCTCACCGATGAGGTACTCTATCCATTTCTTGATGAAACATCACCTTCAGAGGTATGAAAAAAGCTGGAGAAATAATATATGAGTAATTCTATCTCAAATCGAGTTTACTTAAAGTAGAAGTTCTTCAATTTTCAAATAAAAGAAGGTACAAATGTAGTTGATCATCTTAATTCTTTCAATAAAGTAGTCTCTCAATTATTAAGTATTGATGTTAAAATTAAAGATAAAGACAAGGTAATTATTTTATTATCATTTTTACCTCCTTCTCTTGAGAATTTAAAGATTACTCTCATGTATGGTAAGGATTTGAAATTTGATGATATTTCTATTGTCCTTCGATCTAATGAATATTTAAAAAATATTGAAGGAGATGTGTCACACTCAGAAGCATTGATTGTCAGAGATCGTATCAAAGAAAGATCACAGACAGGTCATTCTAGATCCAAATCCAAAGAAATAAACTACAGATATTGTAAGAAGATGGGACATGTAATCAAAGAGTGTTGGAAGCTCAAAGTAAAGAAAGAAAGACAATCTTAATCTAAAGAGCAAGTCAAAGAACAAGTGTCAGTTGTTGAAGGGAGTTATGATGATGATTATGGTAATATTCTCTCTATTAGTTCTAATTTTGATAATTACCATGATACTTAGATTCTTGATTCTGGTTGTTCTTACCACATGTGTCCTAATAAGAATTAGTTTGAAGACTACAAGTCCTATCATGGTGGTTTAGTTTTGATGGGTAATAATAATCCATGCAAAACTGTTAGAACTGGAATAATCAAAATTAAGATATTTGATAATATTATTAGAACTCTTACTAACGTTAGACATGTTCCTGATTTAAAAAAGAATTTGATCTCTTTGGGTGTTTTAGATTCTGCTGGTTATAATTATTCTGCTGAAGGTGGAGTTCTTAAGGTTACTAAAGGCTCATTGATAGTGATGAAGGGCCTAAAGAATGGAAATTTGTATGAGTTAGTAGGAAAAACTGTTGAAGGTGGAGCAGCAATTTCTCAGGCTTCTTCTTCTGATATAATCCACTTATGGCATATGCATCTCGATCATATGAGTGAGTAAGGTTTGAGTGAGCTCAACAAAAGAAAATTACTAAAAGATTTCAACTCATGCAAATTGGATTTCTGTGAGCATTGTCTCTATGGTAAACAGTCCAAGATAAAGGTTAACACTAGTACTCATTATACTAAAGGCTTAATTGATTATATTCATTCTGATGTGTGGTGCTTTCCTATTCCATCAAAATCTGATTCTCATTTTTTTTGTCAGTTTTATTGATGTCTTTTTTCAGAAAAGTGTGAATTTATTTTATACATCACAAAACTGAAGTGTTTTCTATTTTCAAATGGTAGAAAACTTCAATTGAAAAAAGGACTAATAGAAAAATCAAATACCTCAGAAGTGATAATGGTAAAGAGTACAAATCAACATAGTTTCTCAAATTCTGTGAAGCTGAAGGCATCGAATGCCACTTTATTATCTCAGAAAAATCTTAACAAAATGGTGTGATTGAAAGGATGAACAGAACCTTGTTGGAGAAAGCATGTAGTATGCTCAGTACAATTAATCTTGAAAAATTTTTTTGGGCAAAAGCAGTCAATACAGCATGTTTCATTATGAATCGCTCTCATCAGATAGCCATTAATTACAAGACTCTTGAAGAGGTATAAACTGGTCAACCTGCAAATTATTTTTCTTTAAATATTTTTGGTTGCCCTGCTTATATTCATGTTGTCAAAGATAAGTTAGATGCACATTCCAAAAAGTATATTTTTCTGGGTTATGCCAAAGGTGTTAAGGGCTATCATTTGTGGGATCCTACTATTTCAAATATAATTATTGAGAGAGACGTAGTATTTGATGAAAGTGTTATGTTAAAATCTCTCAAAAAAGGTCCCAGTGATATAATACAAGTGGAGGTGGAGCATGTAATTCGTTCAGAAGAAGATATTCAGAGTATGTCCAACTCTTAAGAAAATTCTAAGAATCAAATTTCTGAGAAGACTCCACCTTGAAGATCTCAAAGAAATATAAAGCCAACTGAAAGGTATGATTTTGAAGATATGGTAGCTTTTGCTTTAATTACTGACGATGGTGATCCTTCTTCCTATAAAGAAGTAGTGCAGGATAAGAATTCTTCTCAGTGGCAAGCTGCTATGAATGAAGAGATAGATTTCCTTCAAAAGAACCATACTTGGGATCTTGTGATATTACCAGAAGGTAAAAACAATTAGTTGCAAGTGAGTATTTTGAAAGAAAGAGGATTCCTATGAGATAGATGGTGTTAAATTTAAGTCGCGTTTAGTTGCAAAAGGGTATTCACAAAAGGAGGGTGTTGAATTTAATGAAAATTTCTTTCTTGTGGTTAAACACACATCTATTCATTTTCTTGTTTTAGTTACTTTTCATAATCTTGAGTTAGAATAGCTTGATGTCAAAACTGCCTTTCTGCATGGAAAATTAGAAGAGCAAATTTTTATGCAATAACCTGAAAGATTCATCCGATAAGGCAAAAAAAATTTTATATGCAAGTTAAAAAAATCACTTTATGGTTTGAAATAGTCTCCAAGGCAATGGTATAAAATGTTTGACAGTTTTATGCTGGGACAAGATTTCATCCATTGCAAACATGATTGTTGTGTCTACTTTAAGATGCATGCTAATAACTCATTTATTATATTGCTTCTTTATGTTGATGATATGCTTATCGCTACTCAAGACATATCTCTATTTAATGATCTAAAGTTTAAAATGAAAAAAAGAATTTGAGATGAAAGATTTAGGTACTGTAAGGAAGATTCTCGGTATGAAGATTGATCGAGTTCGAAAGCATGGCAAATTATGGCTCAAACAGAGCAAGTATCTCGAGAAGATTATTTTTCGTTTTCACATATAGAATTCGAAATCGGCCAGTATTCCTTTGGCATCTCACTTCAAGATTTCAGCTCAATTATGTCCTTCTACAGATGAGGAGTATGCATACATGAAGAACATCTCATTTTCAAGTGCTATTGGAAGTCTAATGTATGCTATGGTATGCATAAGACCTAATATTACACAAGCCATCATCATTGTTAGTTGTTACATGGCAAATCCAGAAAAAGAGTATTGGTAGACTGTGAAATGGCTATTAAGATATATCAAAAGTACTCTTAATATTGGTTTATGTTTCGACAGGAACACAGTTCAAGAGGCCAAAATTGTTGGTTACGTTGATTCAAACTATGTTGGAGACCTTGATTGATAATGATCCCTCACTGGTTATCTTTTCACTCTTTGTGGAGGACCTATTAGTTGGAGATGTATCTTACAGTCAACTGTGACATTATCTATAACAGAGTCTGAGTATATGGCAGCTACAAAAGCTGTCAAAGAAGCTCTATGGCTAAAAGGATTAGCAAATGAAGTTGGTTATTCTCTAAATGTTCTTCTTATCTTTTGTAACAGTTAGAGCGCCATACACCTTGCAAGAAATAAATGTACCACACCAGATTAAAGCATATAGATGTCCGATTTCACTTTATTCGGGACATTATTGAAGACGGAGAGTTTTTTTACAAAAGATTCATACTTCAAGAAATCCTGTAGATATGTTGACGAAGATGATTTTGATTAACAAGTTCAAGCTCTGTTTGGACTTGATCAATGTTCAAGGTTGCTGATCCTGCCCCATGAGGTAATGATAAAGACATCTATTGGAGATTCAAATTCAAAGAAAAAGAGGATTCGAGCCAAGGTGGAGATTATTGGTTTAATTGTGTCTCGAATCTGAATTTTTCGAAGAGTCTTAATTATATTAGAAAGGTTTAATTAGTGGGCCTAATCCTTATATAAATTTATCTTCTACTAGAAGACTTAAATTAGTAGAAGTCTTATTTGAGTCAGTCTTCTACTTTGACTCAAACACAGTTAGGCCACATCTATAAATATCCTATTCATGTAAGGATTTTAATATAGAGTGAGAAAGAGAAACATAGATCAATACTCTCAAAACGTCTTGTGACGGCTAGGCTACTTAGTCTCTTGTGAGAGTTAGTAATATTTGAGTTTCATCTCCATCATTGTAATCTTATCTTCTTTTTCTCATTAATACAATATCCTCCGGATAGTCTTCGCCATATAAATCTCTTGTGTCCTATTTTTCTTCTTTTCCATTCTTCTTCTACATCGTGAATTTATGGTGAATATCGATATTTAGTACTACATGCTAGTATAGAAGCTAAGCTAAGCGCTTAAAAAGTGCACTAAGAAAGGTTGCGTCGGCCTTTCTGTGCAAGTTACTCATGGAAGAGAGGGTGATAGTACATACAACAGTCTTCCAGTTCTTAGAAAGCTCTTTATTACAAGTCAAGTACTACAATAGCAGTCTCTTATCTTATAGCCCAGCACATTGAGGATGTGATTTGGGATGGAAGTCAAAACTGATTCATGTGCTCAAGCATTGGGAGAACTTCGTGATCTTGAGCCTCTCTCTATTGGACCTCAATTTTCGTTCTCGTTCTTTGAAGGATGGTCCATGGCATTTTCCAGAGGTAAAGGATGTTGGGGGAGCCGAAAGTGTCAAACCAGAATAATATAGTGAGCCAGACACTAAACCATCCGAAAAGCTTAAGCTCATGGGATATAGGCCTTTTTCACTGTATATATTGGACTCTATATATCCAATATCCGATGTGAGACTAATTCATCACACCTGACATTACAACAGAAGGATTCATCAGAGTGAGACTTATCTGATCAAGGTGATCGCCCAAGCTTCTTACAGAATTGATGTCGGATTGTTGCTTCCCTTCTTCCTCTTTCGCCGGTGGTTCAAGGGTACCATTGGTAGTATGATTCTGCCGGTATATAACCTTGCGCTATGGGATCACACTTTTTTCCCAGGGCAATGGTGTCTTTCTCGCGGCGAGGGATAAGATAGAGGTGGAGGAATGTTGGGGAGCCACAAAAATGTCAAACCAGATCCATATAGTGAGCCAGACACCAAATCTTCCCAAAAGCTCAAGCTCATAGGATATGAGACTTTTTCACTATATCTATTGGACTCTATCTACCCAATATCCGATGTGGGTCTAACTCATCACACCTGACATTATAACAATCTCTCCCTTCAAGTATGATTTGATCACATCAATTTAACACTCTTAATCAAGAACTCTTTTATTTGACCACTTCTACCGTGTGACCCATGTCCTCGCACCGTCTTCTAGTGCCCGTGCTCTTGCGTCGGATTCTGGCGCCCACAATTGTGGGCTTGCCATCCTGGCGCTAGCGCATGCACCCTCTCTTTGGCCTCAAGCTAGCCTCGTGCAAGCACCCGAGCCCTTGGGCCTGCACTCACACCCTTGCCGGCCTCACGCCCGCGTCCTCTCGCCGGTCTTTGCCATGAGACTAACATATGACTCAATTCAGTCGCATCATTGCAGTAATTTTGGTCTTAAGAGTTTGCACAGTTTCGAACCTAAAGCTCTAATACCACTTGTTGGGGAGCCACAAGAATGTCAAATCAGATCCATATAGTGAGCCAGACACCAAATCTTCCCAAAAACTCAAGCTCATGGGATATGGGTCTTTTTCACTATATCTATTGGACTCTATCTACCAATATCCGATGTGGGTCTAATTCATCACACCTGACATTATAATAGAGGAATCCATCCATGAAAGTCAAAACAGGGTCTTTGGTATTCATCCTAGGAATCTTTCTCCTTAACTGGCTGCTCAGAGAGTGAGGCTTTCCCACGGTAATGGAAAGGTCAGCTGAATGCGTAAAGGAATGCGCACCTCTCAACCTCCTTTCATGCTAGAGGAAAGAAAGCCGATATAAATAGCTCCATGTTAGCGAATTGCCTCAGACTACTCTTCCCAGGCTGGTAGAACTATCGGATTCCCATTCACTTAGTCAACTTATTGGATAGACGGGTCAACTACTTGACCAAGGAGAGTGAGGTTTGTCACTGTAGTCAAAAGTTGGTAAAAGACTTCCACAAATTGACCGTTTAGCACTTAGAAAGGGAGAGAAAGATAGTACACAACTCATAGGGAAGGAAAGCACTACGATGAATAACCAAGCAAGGACTAGATAGACAGAGCCAATGGTCATGTACCAGGCACCTCCCAGGAAAAGCTCAAACGACCTTCAACAAAAGGGTACCTATACCTGAAACCGACACAGGTGGGTAGGTAGAGAATACCTAGGGATGCGAGACAACTCTCTCTAAGGAACTCAGCAAAATAGTCCCGTAACTTCGGGGGAAGGGGTGCCTCCTCACAAAGGGGATCATAGTGACCAGACCCGGACGACTGTTTACCAAAAACACAGGTCTCCACAAAATCGTAAGACCATGTATGGGAGCTAACGTTTGTCCAGTGATGGAAGATCAATGAAGTTGGTGACTTGATGACAGGGTCGTCGGTGACCAAAAAAGAAATTCAACGCATGTGTTAAGCATATAGCATATTATCCCTTTCTTTGTTGCAGTACTCGTTTTTCTAGTTTATTCTTATTCCTCTCCTTACTATAAGAAAAAAAGGAGATATTCTCAATTGAGTCATTTGGCTTTATAGCATATGGAAGAAAGAAGAAGGCAATACAATAAACCTAGCAGTCCTAGTTGCTTGGAATTGAGGTGGACCTAACGGACTTTTCGGTTCGCTACGAGTTCGCTATGTTCGTTATTCGTTCTTTTTTCATTCGCTTGTTATCATACATAAAAGCAATTTTTTTATTATCAAGTTTTTTATTTTCCCTTCGTATAATTTGCATATCTAGTCTTCTTTATTTATTCACATTTTTTATTTTCTGATTTAGTTTAAGGTTAGTACTTGTTCTTCTTCTCATTCTTCTTGAGTTTTCTGTTTTAGTTTTCAAGTTTTAAAATTTTGTTTTATTTTTTTGACTTTCTCTTTTGATTCAAGTTTTTTTTATTTAGTTTAAATTTAGTTTGATCTTTATATTTTGGTTCTTTTTTCCTTTTTATTGTGCCAATGTTTAGTTTGTTATTTTTCTGATTGAAGTTTCTTATTTTCTAGTTTAGTTTAATTTTAGCTTTAGTTTTTTTTAAAGGTGTAATTTTTTGTGATTTAATTCAAGATCACTTTTTCATTTTCACTGCAAGTTAAGTTTTCTTTTTAATTTCTTCATATTTAAATTTTTGTTTTATTCAGTTTTTTTGTCATCAATTTTTTGACTTTCTCTTCGTATAATTTGCATATCTAGTCTTCTCTCTTTGTTCAAATTTTTTTTTTCTGATTTAGTTGAAGATTAGTACTTGTTCTTCTTCTCCTTCTTCTCGAATTTTCCATTTTAATTTTGAAGTTTTTCTGTTTTTACTTCGAGTTAAGTTTTCTTTTTGATTTCTTCATATTAAAATTTTGGTTTTATCCAATTTTTCAATTATCAAGTTTTTGATTTTCTACTTGCATAACTTGCATATCTTGTCTTCTTTCCTTGTTCAAAATTTTCATTTTCTGATTTAGTTGAAGATTAGCACTTGTTCTTCTTCTCATTCTTCTCGAATTTTCCATTTTAATCTTCAAGTTTTGAAATTGTATTTTATTTTTTTGATTTTCTCTTTTGATTCAAGTTTTTATTTTTTGATTTAGTTTAAATTTAGTTTGATCTTCATATTTTAGTTCTTTTCTTCTTTTTGTTGTTCCAATGTTTAGTTTGTTATTTTTCTGATTGAAGTTTTTTATTTTGTAGTTTAGTTTAATTTTACCTTTAGTTTTTATTCAAAGGTCTAACTTTCTGTAATTTAATTGAAGATCATTTTTTGTTTTCACTTCGAGTTAAGTTTTCTTTTTTATTTCTTTGTATTTAAATTTTTGTTTTATTCATTTTTTTTAATTATCAAGTTTTTGATTTTCACTTCTTATAATTTGCATATCTAGTCTTCTTTCTTTGTTCAAATTTTTTATTTTTTGATTTAGTTGAAGATTAGTACTTATTCTTCTTCTCGGTCTTCTTGACTTTTCCATTTTAATTTTCAAGTTTAAAAATTTTATTTTAATTTTTGATTTTCTATTTTGATTCAAGTTTTTATTTTTCCGATTTACTTTAAATTTAGTTTGATCTTTATATTTTAGTTCTGTTTTTGTTTTTGCTATTCCAATGTTTAGTTTGCTATTTTTCTGATTGAAGTTTCTTATTTTGTAGTTTAATTTAATTGTAGCTTTAGTTTTTATTTAAAGGTCTAATTTTTTGTAATTTAATTCAAGATCACTTGAAGTGAAAACAAAAAGTGATCTCGAATTAAATTACAAAAAATTAGACCTTTAAGTAAAAACAAAAAGTTTTCCTTTTTATTTTTTCATGTTTAGATTTTGGTTTTATTCAGTTTTTTTAATTATCAAGGTTTTCATTTTCCCTTCGAATAATTTGCATATCTAGTCTTCTTTTTTTGTTCAAATTTTTTATTTTCTAATTTAGTTGAAGATTGGTACTTGTTCTTCTTCTCGTTCTTCTTGAATTTTTCATTTTAAATTTTAAGTTTTAAATTTTTATTTTATTTTTTGATTTTCTCTTTTGATTTAAGTTTTTTTTTTTATTTAGTTTAAATTTAGTTTGATCTTTATATTTTTGCTATTCCAATGTTTAGTTTGTTATTTTTATGACTGAGGTTTTTTATTTTCTACTTTAGTTTAATTTTAGCTTTAGTTATTTTTTAGAGGTGTAATTTTTTGTAATTTAATTCAAGATCACTTTTTGTTTTCACTTTAAGTTAAGTTTTCTTTTTAATTTCTTCATATTTAAATTTTTGTTTTATTCAATTTTTTTGTTATCAATTTTTTGACTTTCTCTTCATATAATTGGCCTATCTGGTCTTCTTTCTTTGTTCAAATTTTTTTTTTTTCTGATTTAGTTGAAGATTAGTACTTGTTCTTCTTCTTCTCCTTCTTCTCAAATTTTCCATTTTAATTTTGAAGTTTTAAAATTTTGTTTTATTTTTTTGATTTTCTCTTTTGATTAAAGTTTTAATTTTTTTGATTTAGTTTAAATCTAGTTTGATCTTTATATTTTAGTTCTTTTTTTTTGCTCCAATGTTTAGTTTGTAATTTTTCTGATTTAATTTTTTTATCTTGTAGTTTACTTTAATTTTAGCTTCAGTTTTTATTTAAAGATCTAATTTTTTATAATTTAATTCAGGATCACTTTTTGTTTTCGCTTCACGTTGAGTTTTCCTTTTTTATTTCTTCATATTTAAATTTTTGTTTTATTCTGTTTTTTCATTATCAATTTTTCGACTTTCTCTTTGTATAATTTGGATATCTAGTCTTCTTTGTTTGTTCAAATTTTTTTCTCTGATTTAGTTGAAGATTAGTACTTGTTCTTCTTCTCGTTTTCTTGAATTTTCCATTTTAATTTTCAAGTTTCAAAATTTTATTTTATTTTTTTATTTTCTGTTTTGATTGAAGTTTTTATTTTTTTGGTTTAGTTTAAATTTAGTTTGATCTTTATATTTTAGTTCTTTCTTTCTTTTTGTTGTTCCAATGTTTAGTTTGTAATTTTTTTATTGAAGTTTTTT
This sequence comes from Trichopus zeylanicus subsp. travancoricus, assembly GCA_005019695.1. Classification (NCBI taxonomy): domain Eukaryota; kingdom Viridiplantae; phylum Streptophyta; class Magnoliopsida; order Dioscoreales; family Dioscoreaceae; genus Trichopus; species Trichopus zeylanicus. The sequence goes on from RXID01017038.1 coordinate 17,319, forward strand.
ATTTTCTAGTTTAGTTTAATTTTAGCTTTAGTTTTTATTTAAAGTCTAATTTTTCGTAATTTAATTGAAGATCACTTGTTGTTTTCACTTCAAGTTGAGTTTTCTTATTTATTTCTTCATATTTAAATTTTGGTTTTACTCGGTTTTTTATTATCGAGTTTTTAATTTTCCCTTCGTATAATTTGCATATCTAGTCTTCTTTCTTTGTTCAAATTTTTTATTTTTCGATTAGTTGAAGATTACTACTTATTCTTCTTCTCGTTCTTCTTGAATTTTTTATTTTAATTTTTGAGTTTTAAAATTTTATTTTATTTTTTGATTTTCTATTTTGATTCAAGTTTTTATTTTTTTTATTTAGTTTAAATTTAGTTTGATCTTTATATTTTAATTTTTTTTTCCTTTTGTTATTCCAATGCTTAGTTTGTAATTTTTCTAATTGAAGTTTTTTAGTTTGTAGTTTAGTTTAATTTTAGCTTTACTTTTTTATTTGTAGGTCTAATTTTTTGTAATTTAATTCAAGATCGCGTTTTGTTTCACTTCAAGTTAAGTTTTCTTTTTGATTTCTTCATATTCAAATTTTGGTTTTATTCAATTTTTTTATTATCAAGTTTTTATTTTCCCTTCGTATAATTTGCATATCTAGTCTTCTTTATTTATTCACTTTTTTTATTTTCTGATTTAGTTTAAGGTTAGTACTTGTTCTTCTTCTCATTCTTCTTGAGTTTTCTGTTTTAGTTTTCAAGTTTTAAAATTTTGTTTTATTTTTTTGACTTTCTCTTTTGATTCAAGTTTTTTTTATTTAGTTTAAATTTAGTTTGATCTTTATATTTTGGTTCTTTTTTCCTTTTTATTGTGCCAATGTTTAGTTTGTTATTTTTCTGATTGAAGTTTCTTATTTTCTAGTTTAGTTTAATTTTAGCTTTAGTTTTTTTTAAGGGTGTAATTTTTTGTGATTTAATTCAAGATCACTTTTTCTTTTCACTGCAAGTTAAGTTTTCTTTTTAATTTCTTCATATTTAAATTTTTGTTTTATTCAGTTTTTTTGTTATCAATTTTTTGACTTTCTCTTCGTATAATTTGCATATCTAGTCTTCTTTCTTTGTTCAAATTTTTTTTTTTCTGATTTAGTTGAAGATTAGTACTTGTTCTTCTTCTCCTTCTTCTCGAATTTTCCATTTTAATTTTGAAGTTTTTCTGTTTTTACTTCGAGTTAAGTTTTCTTTTTGATTTCTTCATATTAAAATTTTGGTTTTATCCAATTTTTCAATTATCAAGTTTTTGATTTTCTACTTGCATAACTTGCATATCTTGTCTTCTTTCCTTGTTCAAAATTTTCATTTTCTGATTTAGTTGAAGATTAGCACTTGTTCTTCTTCTCATTCTTCTCGAATTTTCCATTTTAATCTTCAAGTTTTGAAATTGTATTTTATTTTTTTGATTTTCTCTTTTGATTCAAGTTTTTATTTTTTGATTTAGTTTAAATTTAGTTTGATCTTCATATTTTAGTTCTTTTTTTCTTTTTGTTGTTCCAATGTTTAGTTTGTTATTTTTCTGATTGAAGTTTTTTATTTTGTAGTTTAGTTTAATTTTACCTTTAGTTTTTATTCAAAGGTCTAACTTTCTGTAATTTAATTGAAGATCATTTTTTGTTTTCACTTCGAGTTAAGTTTTCTTTTTTATTTCTTTGTATTTAAATTTTTGTTTTATTCATTTTTTTTAATTATCAAGTTTTTGATTTTCACTTCTTATAATTTGCATATCTAGTCTTCTTTCTTTGTTCAAAGTTTTTATTTTCTGATTTAGTTGAAGATTAGTACTTATTCTTCTTCTCGGTCTTCTTGACTTTTCCATTTTAATTTTCAAGTTTAAAAATTTTATTTTAATTTTTGATTTTCTATTTTGATTCAAGTTTTTATTTTTCCGATTTACTTTAAATTTAGTTTGATCTTTATATTTTAGTTCTGTTTTTGTTTTTGCTATTCCAATGTTTAGTTTGCTATTTTTCTGATTGAAGTTTCTTATTTTGTAGTTTAATTTAATTGTAGCTTTAGTTTTTATTTAAAGGTCTAATTTTTTGTAATTTAATTCAAGATCACTTGAAGTGAAAACAAAAAGTGATCTCGAATTAAATTACAAAAAATTAGACCTTTAAGTAAAAACAAAAAGTTTTCCTTTTTATTTTTTCATGTTTAGATTTTGGTTTTATTCAGTTTTTTTAATTATCAAGGTTTTCATTTTCCCTTCGAATAATTTGCATATCTAGTCTTCTTTTTTTGTTCAAATTTTTTATTTTCTAATTTAGTTGAAGATTGGTACTTGTTCTTCTTCTCGTTCTTCTTGAATTTTTCATTTTAATTTTTAAGTTTTAAATTTTTATTTTATTTTTTGATTTTCTCTTTTGATTTAAGTTTTTTTTATTTAGTTTAAATTTAGTTTGATCTTTATATTTTTGCTATTCCAATGTTTAGTTTGTTATTTTTATGACTGAGGTTTTTTATTTTCTACTTTAGTTTAATTTTAGCTTTAGTTATTTTTTAGAGGTGTAATTTTTTGTAATTTAATTCAAGATCACTTTTTGTTTTCACTTTAAGTTAAGTTTTCTTTTTAATTTCTTCATATTTAAATTTTTTTTTATTCAATTTTTTTGTTATCAATTTTTTGACTTTCTCTTCATATAATTGGCCTATCTGGTCTTCTTTCTCTGTTCAAATTTTTTTTTTTTCTGATTTAGTTGAAGATTAGTACTTGTTCTTCTTCTTCTCCTTCTTCTCAAATTTTCCATTTTAATTTTGAAGTTTTAAAATTTTGTTTTATTTTTTTGATTTTCTCTTTTGATTAAAGTTTTATTTTTTTGATTTAGTTTAAATCTAGTTTGATCTTTATATTTTAGTTCTTTTTTTTCTTTCTTTTTTTTTGCTCCAATGTTTAGTTTGTAATTTTTCTGATTTAATTTTTTTATCTTGTAGTTTACTTTAATTTTAGCTTCAGTTTTTATTTAAAGATCTAATTTTTTATAATTTAATTCAGGATCACTTTTTGTTTTCGCTTCACGTTGAGTTTTCCTTTTTTATTTCTTCATATTTAAATTTTTGTTTTATTCTGTTTTTTCATTATCAATTTTTCGACTTTCTCTTTGTATAATTTGGATATCTAGTCTTCTTTGTTTGTTCAAATTTTTTTCTCTGATTTAGTTGAAGATTAGTACTTGTTCTTCTTCTCGTTTTCTTGAATTTTCCATTTTAATTTTCAAGTTTCAAAATTTTATTTTATTTTTTTATTTTCTGTTTTGATTGAAGTTTTTACTTTTTTGGTTTAGTTTAAATTTAGTTTGATCTTTATATTTTAGTTCTTTCTTTCTTTTTGTTGTTCCAATGTTTAGTTTGTAATTTTTTTATTGAAGTTTTTTATTTTCTAGTTTAGTATAATTTTAGCTTTAGTTTTTATTTAAAGTCTAATTTTTCTTAATTTAATTGAAGATCACTTGTTGTTTTCACTTCAAGTTAAGTTTTCTTATTTATTTCTTCATATTTAAATTTTGGTTTTACTCGGTTTTTTATTATCGAGTTTTTAATTTTCCCTTCGTATAATTTGCATATCTAGTCTTCTTTCTTTGTTCAAATTTTTTATTTTTCGATTAGTTGAAGATTACTACTTATTCTTCTTCTCGTTCTTCTTGAATTTTTTATTTTAATTTTTGAGTTTTAAAATTTTATTTTATTTTTTGATTTTCTATTTTGATTCAAGTTTTTATTTTTTTTATTTAGTTTAAATTTAGTTTGATCTTTATATTTTAATTTTTTTTTCCTTTTGTTATTCCAATGCTTAGTTTGTAATTTTTCTAATTGAAGTTTTTTAGTTTGTAGTTTAGTTTAATTTTAGCTTTACTTTTTTATTTGTAGGTCTAATTTTTTGTAATTTAATTCAAGATCGCGTTTTGTTTCACTTCAAGTTAAGTTTTCTTTTTGATTTCTTCATATTCAAATTTTGGTTTTATTCAATTTTTTTATTATCAAGTTTTTTATTTTCCCTTCGTATAATTTGCATACCTAGTCTTCTTTATTTATTCGCATTTTTTATTTTCTGATTTAGTTTAAGGTTAGTACTTGTTCTTCTTCTCATTCTTCTTGAGTTTTCTGTTTTAGTTTTCGAGTTTTAAAATTTTGTTTTATTTTTTTGACTTTCTCTTTTGATTCAAGTTTTTTTTATTTAGTTTAAATTTAGTTTGATCTTTATATTTTGGTTCTTTTTTCCTTTTTATTGTGCCAATGTTTAGTTTGTTATTTTTCTGATTGAAGTTTTTTATTTTCTAGTTTAGTTTAATTTTAGCTTTATTTTTTTTAAAGGTGTAATTTTTTGTGATTTAATTCAAGATCACTTTTTCATTTTCACTGCAAGTTAAGTTTTCTTTTTAATTTCTTCATATTTAAATTTTTTTTTATTCAGTTTTTTTGTCATCAATTTTTTGACTTTCTCTTCGTATAATTTGCATATCTAGACTTCTGTCTTTGTTCAAATTTTTTTTTTCTGATTTAGTTGAAGATGAGTACTTGTTCTTCTTCTCCTTCTTCTCGAATTTTCCATTTTAATTTTGATGTTTTTCTGTTTTTACTTCGAGTTAAGTTTTCTTTTTGATTTCTTCATATTAAAATTTTGGTTTTATCCAATTTTTCAATTATCAAGTTTTTGATTTTCTACTTGCATAACTTGCATATCTTGTCTTCTTTCCTTGTTCAAAATTTTCATTTTCTGATTTAGTTGAAGATTAGCACTTGTTCTTCTTCTCATTCTTCTCGAATTTTCCATTTTAATCTTCAAGTTTTGAAATTGTATTTTATTTTTTTGATTTTCTCTTTTGATTCAAGTTTTTATTTTTTGATTTAGTTTAAATTTAGTTTGATCTTCATATTTTAGTTCTTTTTTTCTTTTTGTTGTTCCAATGTTTAGTTTGTTATTTTTCTGATTGAAGTTTTTTATTTTGTAGTTTAATTTAATTGTAGCTTTAGTTTTTATTTAAAGGTCTAATTTTTTGTAATTTAATTCAAGATCACTTGAAGTGAAAACAAAAAGTGATCTGGAATTAAATTACAAAAAATTAGACCTTTAAGTAAAAACAAAAAGTTTTCCTTTTTATTTTTTCATGTTTAGATTTTGGTTTTATTCAGTTTTTTAATTATCGAGGTTTTCATTTTCCCTTCGAATAATTTGCATATCTAGTCTTCTTTTTTTGTTCAAATTTTTTATTTTCTAATTTAGTTGAAGATTGGTACTTGTTCTTCTTCTCGTTCTTCTTGAATTTTTCATTTTAATTTTTAAGTTTTAAATTTTTATTTTATTTTTTGATTTTCTCTTTTGATTTAAGTTTTTTTTTTTTTGATTTAGTTTAAATTTAGTTTGATCTTTATATTTTTGCTATTCCAATGTTTAGTTTGTTATTTTTATGACTGAGGTTTTTTATTTTCTACTTTAGTTTAATTTTAGCTTTAGTTATTTTTTCGAGGTGTAATTTTTTGTAATTTAATTCAAGATCACTTTTTGTTTTCACTTTAAGTTAAGTTTTCTTTTTAATTTCTTCATATTTAAATTTTTGTTTTATTCAATTTTTTTGTTATCAATTTTTTGACTTTCTCTTCATATAATTGGCCTATCTGGTCTTCTTTCTTTGTTCAAATTTTTTTTTTTCTGATTTAGTTGAAGATTAGTACTTGTTCTTCTTCTTCTCCTTCTTCTCAAATTTTCCATTTTAATTTTGAAGTTTTAAAATTTTGTTTTATTTTTCTGATTTTCTCTTTTGATTAAAGTTTTCATTTTTTTGATTTAGTTTAAATCTAGTTTGATCTTTATATTTTAGTTCTTTTTTTTTTCTCCAATGTTTAGTTTGTAATTTTTCTGATTTAATTTTTTTATCTTGTAGTTTACTTTAATTTTAGCTTCAGTTTTTATTTAAAGATCTAATTTTTTATAATTTAATTCAGGATCGCTTTTTGTTTTCGCTTCACGTTGAGTTTTCCTTTTTTATTTCTTCATATTTAAATTTTTGTTTTATTCTGTTTTTTCATTATCAATTTTTCGACTTTCTCTTTGTATAATTTGGATATCTAGTCTTCTTTGTTTGTTCAAATTTTTTTCTCTGATTTAGTTGAAGATTAGTACTTGTTCTTCTTCTCGTTTTCTTGAATTTTCCATTTTAATTTTCAAGTTTCAAAATTTTATTTTATTTTTTTATTTTCTGTTTTGATTGAAGTTTTTATTTTTTTGGTTTAGTTTAAATTTAGTTTGATCTTTATATTTTAGTTCTTTCTTTCTTTTTGTTGTTCCAATGTTTAGTTTGTAATTTTTTTATTGAAGTTTTTTATTTTCTAGTTTAGTTTAATTTTAGCTTTAGTTTTTATTTAAAGTCTAATTTTTCTTAATTTAATTGAAGATCACTTGTTGTTTTCACTTCAAGTTAAGTTTTCTTATTTATTTCTTCATATTTAAATTTTGGTTTTACTCAGTTTTTTATTATCAAGTTTTTAATTTTCCCTTCGTATAATTTGCATATCTAGTCTTCTTTCTTTGTTCAAATTTTTTATTTCTTGATTAGTTGAAGATTACTACTTATTCTTCTTCTCGTTCTTCTTGAATTTTTTATTTTAATTTTTGAGTTTTAAAATTTTATTTTATTTTTTGATTTTCTATTTTGATTCAAGTTTTTATTTTTTTTATTTAGTTTAAATTTAGTTTGATCTTTATATTTTAATTTTTTTTCCTTTTGTTATTCCAATGCTTAGTTTGTAATTTTTCTAATTGAAGTTTTTTAGTTTGTAGTTTAGTTTAATTTTAGCTTTACTTTTTTATTTGTAGGTCTAATTTTTTGTAATTTAATTCAAGATCGCGTTTTGTTTCACTTCAAGTTAAGATTTCTTTTTGATTTCTTCATATTCAAATTTTGGTTTTATTCAATTTTTTTATTATCAAGTTTTTTATTTTCCCTTCGTATAATTTGCATATCTAGTCTTCTTTATTTATTCGCATTTTTTATTTTCTGATTTAGTTTAAGGTTAGTACTTGTTCTTCTTCTCATTCTTCTTGAGTTTTCTGTTTTAGTTTTCGAGTTTTAAAATTTTGTTTTATTTTTTTGACTTTCTCTTTTGATTCAAGTTTTTTTTATTTAGTTTAAATTTAGTTTGATCTTTATATTTTGGTTCTTTTTTCCTTTTTATTGTGCCAATGTTTAGTTTGTTATTTTTCTGATTGAAGTTTTTTATTTTCTAGTTTAGTTTAATTTTAGCTTTAGTTTTTTTTAAAGGTGTAATTTTTTGTGATTTAATTCAAGATCACTTTTTCTTTTTCACTGCAAGTTAAGTTTTCTTTTTTATTTCTTCATATTTAAATTTTTGTTTTATTCAGTTTTTTTGTCATCAATTTTTTGACTTTCTCTTCGTATAATTTGCATATCTAGTCTTCTCTCTTTGTTCAAAATTTTTTTTTCTGATTTAGTTGAAGATTAGTACTTGTTCTTCTTCTCCTTCTTCTCGAATTTTCCATTTTAATTTTGAAGTTTTTTCTGTTTTTACTTCGAGTTAAGTTTTCTTTTTGATTTCTTCATATTAAAATTTTGGTTTTATCCAATTTTTCAATTATCAAGTTTTTGATTTTCTACTTGCATAACTTGCATATCTTGTCTTCTTTCCTTGTTCAAAATTTTCATTTTCTGATTTAGTTGAAGATTAGCACTTGTTCTTCTTCTCATTCTTCTCGAATTTTCCATTTTAATCTTCAAGTTTTGAAATTGTATTTTATTTTTTTGATTTTCTCTTTTGATTCAAGTTTTTATTTTTTGATTTAGTTTAAATTTAGTTTGATCTTCACATTTTAGTTCTTTTTTTCTTTTTGTTGTTCCAATGTTTAGTTTGTTATTTTTCTGATTGAAGTTTTTTATTTTGTAGTTTAGTTTAATTTTACCTTTAGTTTTTATTCAAAGGTCTAACTTTCTGTAATTTAATTGAAGATCATTTTTTGTTTTCACTTCGAGTTAAGTTTTCTTTTTTATTTCTTTGTATTTAAATTTTTGTTTTATTCATTTTTTTTAATTATCAAGTTTTTGATTTTCACTTCTTATAATTTGCATATCTAGTCTTCTTTCTTTGTTCAAATTTTTTATTTTCTGATTTAGTTGAAGATTAGTACTTATTCTTCTTCTCGGTCTTCTTGACTTTTCCATTTTAATTTTCAAGTTTCAAAATTTTATTTTAATTTTTGATTTTCTGTTTTGATTCAAGTTTTTATTTTTCCGATTTACTTTAAATTTAGTTTGATCTTTATATTTTAGTTCTGTTTTTGTTTTTGCTATTCCAATGTTTAGTTTGCTATTTTTCTGATTGAAGTTCCTTATTTTGTAGTTTAATTTAATTGTAGCTTTAGTTTTTATTTAAAGGTCTAATTTTTTGTAATTTAATTCAAGATCACTTGAAGTGAAAACAAAAAGTGATCTCGAATTAAATTACAAAAAATTAGACCTTTAAGTAAAAACAAAAAGTTTTCCTTTTTATTTTTTCATGTTTAGATTTTGGTTTTATTCAGTTTTTTTAATTATCAAGGTTTTCATTTTCCCTTCGAATAATTTGCATATCTAGTCTTCTTTTTTTGTTCAAATTTTTTATTTTCTAATTTAGTTGAAGATTGGTACTTGTTCTTCTTCTCGTTCTTCTTGAATTTTTCATTTTAATTTTTAAGTTTTAAATTTTTATTTTATTTTTTGATTTTCTCTTTTGATTTAAGTTTTTTTTATTTAGTTTAAATTTAGTTTGATCTTTATATTTTTGCTATTCCAATGTTTAGTTTGTTATTTTTATGACTGAGGTTTTTTATTTTCTACTTTAGTTTAATTTTAGCTTTAGTTATTTTTTAGAGGTGTAATTTTTTGTAATTTAATTCAAGATCACTTTTTGTTTTCACTTTAAGTTAAGTTTTCTTTTTAATTTCTTCATATTTAAATTTTTTTTTATTCAATTTTTTTGTTATCAATTTTTTGACTTTCTCTTCATATAATTGGCCTATCTGGTCTTCTTTCTCTGTTCAAATTTTTTTTTTTTCTGATTTAGTTGAAGATTAGTACTTGTTCTTCTTCTTCTCCTTCTTCTCAAATTTTCCATTTTAATTTTGAAGTTTTAAAATTTTGTTTTATTTTTTTGATTTTCTCTTTTGATTAAAGTTTTTATTTTTTTGATTTAGTTTAAATCTAGTTTGATCTTTATATTTTAGTTCTTTTTTTTTCTTTCTTTTTTTTTGCTCCAATGTTTAGTTTGTAATTTTTCTGATTTAATTTTTTTATCTTGTAGTTTACTTTAATTTTAGCTTCAGTTTTTATTTAAAGATCTAATTTTTTATAATTTAATTCAGGATCGCTTTTTGTTTTCGCTTCACGTTGAGTTTTCCTTTTTTATTTCTTCATATTTAAATTTTTGTTTTATTCTGTTTTTTCATTATCAATTTTTCGACTTTCTCTTTGTATAATTTGGATATCTAGTCTTCTTTGTTTGTTCAAATTTTTTTCTCTGATTTAGTTGAAGATTAGTACTTGTTCTTCTTCTCGTTTTCTTGAATTTTCCATTTTAATTTTCAAGTTTCAAAATTTTATTTTATTTTTTTATTTTCTGTTTTGATTGAAGTTTTTATTTTTTTGGTTTAGTTTAAATTTAGTTTGATCTTTATATTTTAGTTCTTTCTTTCTTTTTGTTGTTCCAATGTTTAGTTTGTAATTTTTTTATTGAAGTTTTTTATTTTCTAGTTTAGTTTAATTTTAGCTAGTTTAGTTTAATTTTAGCTTTAGTTTTTATTTAAAGTCTAATTTTTCTTAATTTAATTGAAGATCACTTGTTGTTTTCACTTCAAGTTAAGTTTTCTTATTTATTTCTTCATATTTAAATTTTGGTTTTACTCGGTTTTTTATTATCGAGTTTTTAATTTTCCCTTCGTATAATTTGCATATCTAGTCTTCTTTCTTTGTTCAAATTTTTTATTTTTCGATTAGTTGAAGATTACTACTTATTCTTCTTCTCGTTCTTCTTGAATTTTTTATTTTAATTTTTGAGTTTTAAAATTTTATTTTATTTTTTGATTTTCTATTTTGATTCAAGTTTTTATTTTTTTTATTTAGTTTAAATTTAGTTTGATCTTTATATTTTAATTTTTTTTCCTTTTGTTATTCCAATGCTTAGTTTGTAATTTTTCTAATTGAAGTTTTTTAGTTTGTAGTTTAGTTTAATTTTAGCTTTACTTTTTTATTTGTAGGTCTAATTTTTTGTAATTTAATTCAAGATCGCGTTTTGTTTCACTTCAAGTTAAGTTTTCTTTTTGATTTCTTCATATTCAAATTTTGGTTTTATTCAATTTTTTTATTATCAAGTTTTTTATTTTCCCTTCGTATAATTTGCATATCTAGTCTTCTTTATTTATTCGCATTTTTTATTTTCTGATTTAGTTTAAGGTTAGTACTTGTTCTTCTTCTCATTCTTCTTGAGTTTTCTGTTTTAGTTTTCGAGTTTTAAAATTTTGTTTTATTTTTTTGACTTTCTCTTTTGATTCAAGTTTTTTTTATTTAGTTTAAATTTAGTTTGATCTTTATATTTTGGTTCTTTTTTCCTTTTTATTGTGCCAATGTTTAGTTTGTTATTTTTCTGATTGAAGTTTCTTATTTTCTAGTTTAGTTTAATTTTAGCTTTAGTTTTTTTTAAAGGTGTAATTTTTTGTGATTTAATTCAAGATCACTTTTTCTTTTTCACTGCAAGTTAAGTTTTCTTTTTAATTTCTTCATATTTAAATTTTTGTTTTATTCAGTTTTTTTGTCATCAATTTTTTGACTTTCTCTTCGTATAATTTGCATATCTAGTCTTCTCTCTTTGTTCAAATTTTTTTTTTTCTGATTTAGTTGAAGATTAGTACTTGTTCTTCTTCTCCTTCTTCTCGAATTTTCCATTTTAATTTCGAAGTCTTTTCTGTTTTTACTTCGTTAAGTTTTCTTTTTGATTTCTTCATATTAAAATTTTGGTTTTATCCAATTTTTCAATTATCAAGTTTTTGATTTTCTACTTGCATAACTTGCATATCTTGTCTTCTTTCCTTGTTCAAATTTTTCATTTTCTGATTTAGTTGAAGATTAGCACTTGTTCTTCTTCTCATTCTTCTCGAATTTTCCATTTTAATCTTCAAGTTTTGAAATTTTATTTTATTTTTTTGATTTTCTCTTTTGATTCAAGTTTTTATTTTTCCGATTTACTTTAAATTTAGTTTGATCTTTATATTTTAGTTCTGTTTTTGTTTTTGCTATTCCAATGTTTAGTTTGCTATTTTTCTGATTGAAGTTTCTTATTTTGTAGTTTAATTTAATTGTAGCTTTAGTTTTTATTTAAAGGTCTAATTTTTTGTAATTTAATTCAAGATCACTTGAAGTGAAAACAAAAAGTGATCTCGAATTAAATTACAAAAAATTAGACCTTTAAGTAAAAACAAAAAGTTTTCCTTTTTATTTTTTCATGTTTAGATTTTGGTTTTATTCAGTTTTTTAATTATCAAGGTTTTCATTTTCCCTTCGAATAATTTGCATATCTAGTCTTCTTTTTTTGTTCAAATTTTTTATTTTCTAATTTAGTTGAAGATTGGTACTTGTTCTTCTTCTCGTTCTTCTTGAATTTTTCATTTTAATTTTTAAGTTTTAAATTTTTATTTTATTTTTTGATTTTCTCTTTTGATTTAAGTTTTTTTTTTTTGATTTAGTTTAAATTTAGTTTGATCTTTATATTTTTGCTATTCCAATGTTTAGTTTGTTATTTTTATGACTGAGGTTTTTTATTTTCTACTTTAGTTTAATTTTAGCTTTAGTTATTTTTTAGTTTTTGTAATTTAATTCAAGATCACCTTTTGTTTTCACTTTAAGTTAAGTTTTCTTTTTAATTTCTTCATATTTAAATTTTTGTTTTATTCAATTTTTTGACTTTCTCTTCATATAATTGGCCTATCTGGTCTTCTTTCTTTGTTCAAATTTTTTTTTTTCTGATTTAGTTGAAGATTAGTACTTGTTCTTCTTCTTCTCCTTCTTCTCAAATTTTCCATTTTAATTTTGAAGTTTTAAAATTTTGTTTTATTTTTTTGATTTTCTCTTTTGATTAAAGTTTTATTTTTTTGATTTAGTTTAAATCTAGTTTGATCTTTATATTTTAGTTCTTTTTTTTCTTTCTTTTTTTTTGCTCCAATGTTTAGTTTGTAATTTTTCTGATTTAATTTTTTTATCTTGTAGTTTACTTTAATTTTAGCTTCAGTTTTTATTTAAAGATCTAATTTTTTATAATTTAATTCAGGATCGCTTTTTGTTTTCGCTTCACGTTGAGTTTTCCTTTTTTATTTCTTCATATTTAAATTTTTGTTTTATTCTGTTTTTTCATTATCAATTTTTCGACTTTCTCTTTGTATAATTTGGATATCTAGTCTTCTTTGTTTGTTCAAATTTTTTTCTCTGATTTAGTTGAAGATTAGTACTTGTTCTTCTTCTCGTTTTCTTGAATTTTCCATTTTAATTTTCAAGTTTCAAAATTTTATTTTATTTTTTTATTTTCTGTTTTGATTGAAGTTTTTATTTTTTTGGTTTAGTTTAAATTTAGTTTGATCTTTATATTTTAGTTCTTTCTTTCTTTTTGTTGTTCCAATGTTTAGTTTGTAATTTTTTTATTGAAGTTTTTTATTTTCTAGTTTAGTTTAATTTTAGCTTTAGTTTTTATTTAAAGTCTAATTTTTCGTAATTTAATTGAAGATCACTTGTTGTTTTCACTTCAAGTTGAGTTTTCTTATTTATTTCTTCATATTTAAATTTTGGTTTTACTCGGTTTTTTATTATCGAGTTTTTAATTTTCCCTTCGTATAATTTGCATATCTAGTCTTCTTTCTTTGTTCAAATTTTTTATTTTTCGATTAGTTGAAGATTACTACTTATTCTTCTTCTCGTTCTTCTTGAATTTTTTATTTTAATTTTTGAGTTTTAAAATTTTATTTTATTTTTTGATTTTCTATTTTGATTCAAGTTTTTATTTTTTTTATTTAGTTTAAATTTAGTTTGATCTTTATATTTTAATTTTTTTTCCTTTTGTTATTCCAATGCTTAGTTTGTAATTTTTCTAATTGAAGTTTTTTAGTTTGTAGTTTAGTTTAATTTTAGCTTTACTTTTTTATTTGTAGGTCTAATTTTTTGTAATTTAATTCAAGATCGCGTTTTGTTTCACTTCAAGTTAAGTTTTCTTTTTGATTTCTTCATATTCAAATTTTGGTTTTATTCAATTTTTTTATTATCAAGTTTTTTATTTTCCCTTCGTATAATTTGCATACCTAGTCTTCTTTATTTATTCGCATTTTTTATTTTCTGATTTAGTTTAAGGTTAGTACTTGTTCTTCTTCTCATTCTTCTTGAGTTTTCTGTTTTAGTTTTCGAGTTTTAAAATTTTGTTTTATTTTTTTGACTTTCTCTTTTGATTCAAGTTTTTTTTATTTAGTTTAAATTTAGTTTGATCTTTATATTTTGGTTCTTTTTTCCTTTTTATTGTGCCAATGTTTAGTTTGTTATTTTTCTGATTGAAGTTTCTTATTTTCTAGTTTAGTTTAATTTTAGCTTTAGTTTTTTTTAAAGGTGTAATTTTTTGTGATTTAATTCAAGATCACTTTTTCTTTTTCACTGCAAGTTAAGTTTTCTTTTTAATTTCTTCATATTTAAATTTTTGTTTTATTCAGTTTTTTTGTCATCAATTTTTTGACTTTCTCTTCGTATAATTTGCATATCTAGTCTTCTCTCTTTGTTCAAATTTTTTTTTTTCTGATTTAGTTGAAGATTAGTACTTGTTCTTCTTCTCCTTCTTCTCGAATTTTCCATTTTAATTTTGAAGTTTTTTCTGTTTTTACTTCGAGTTAAGTTTTCTTTTTGATTTCTTCATATTAAAATTTTGGTTTTATCCAATTTTTCAATTATCAAGTTTTTGATTTTCTACTTGCATAACTTGCATATCTTGTCTTCTTTCCTTGTTCAAAATTTTCATTTTCTGATTTAGTTGAAGATTAGCACTTGTTCTTCTTCTCATTCTTCTCGAATTTTCCATTTTAATCTTCAAGTTTTAAATTGTATTTTATTTTTTTGATTTTCTCTTTTGATTCAAGTTTTTATTTTTTGATTTAGTTTAAATTTAGTTTGATCTTCATATTTTAGTTCTTTTTTTCTTTTTGTTGTTCCAATGTTTAGTTTGTTATTTTTCTGATTGAAGTTTTTTATTTTGTAGTTTAGTTTAATTTTACCTTTAGTTTTTATTCAAAGGTCTAACTTTCTGTAATTTAATTGAAGATCATTTTTTGTTTTCACTTCGAGTTAAGTTTTCTTTTTTATTTCTTTGTATTTAAATTTTTGTTTTATTCATTTTTTTTAATTATCAAGTTTTTGATTTTCACTTCTTATAATTTGCATATCTAGTCTTCTTTCTTTGTTCAAATTTTTTATTTTCTGATTTAGTTGAAGATTAGTACTTATTCTTCTTCTCGGTCTTCTTGACTTTTCCATTTTAATTTTCAAGTTTCAAAATTTTATTTTAATTTTTGATTTTCTGTTTTGATTCAAGTTTTTATTTTTCCGATTTACTTTAAATTTAGTTTGATCTTTATATTTTAGTTCTGTTTTTGTTTTTGCTATTCCAATGTTTAGTTTGCTATTTTTCTGATTGAAGTTTCTTATTTTGTAGTTTAATTTAATTGTAGCTTTAGTTTTTATTTAAAGGTCTAATTTTTTGTAATTTAATTCAAGATCACTTGAAGTGAAAACAAAAAGTGATCTCGAATTAAATTACAAAAAATTAGACCTTTAAGTAAAAACAAAAAGTTTTCCTTTTTATTTTTTCATGTTTAGATTTTGGTTTTATTCAGTTTTTTTAATTATCAAGGTTTTCATTTTCCCTTCGAATAATTTGCATATCTAGTCTTCTTTTTTTGTTCAAATTTTTTATTTTCTAATTTAGTTGAAGATTGGTACTTGTTCTTCTTCTCGTTCTTCTTGAATTTTTCATTTTAATTTTTAAGTTTTAAATTTTTATTTTATTTTTTGATTTTCTCTTTTGATTTAAGTTTTTTTTATTTAGTTTAAATTTAGTTTGATCTTTATATTTTTGCTATTCCAATGTTTAGTTTGTTATTTTTATGACTGAGGTTTTTTATTTTCTACTTTAGTTTAATTTTAGCTTTAGTTATTTTTTAGAGGTGTAATTTTTTGTAATTTAATTCAAGATCACCTTTTGTTTTCACTTTAAGTTAAGTTTTCTTTTTAATTTCTTCATATTTAAATTTTTGTTTTATTCAATTTTTTTGTTATCAATTTTTTGACTTTCTCTTCATATAATTGGCCTATCTGGTCTTCTTTCTCTGTTCAAATTTTTTTTTTTTTGATTTAGTTGAAGATTAGTACTTGTTCTTCTTCTTCTCCTTCTTCTCAAATTTTCCATTTTAATTTTGAAGTTTTAAAATTTTGTTTTATTTTTTTGATTTTCTCTTTTGATTAAAGTTTTTATTTTTTTGATTTAGTTTAAATCTAGTTTGATCTTTATATTTTAGTTCTTTTTTTTTCTTTCTTTTTTTTTGCTCCAATGTTTAGTTTGTAATTTTTCTGATTTAATTTTTTTATCTTGTAGTTTACTTTAATTTTAGCTTCAGTTTTTATTTAAAGATCTAATTTTTTATAATTTAATTCAGGATCACTTTTTGTTTTCGCTTCACGTTGAGTTTTCCTTTTTTATTTCTTCATATTTAAATTTTTGTTTTATTCTGTTTTTTCATTATCAATTTTTCGACTTTCTCTTTGTATAATTTGGATATCTAGTCTTCTTTGTTTGTTCAAATTTTTTTCTCTGATTTAGTTGAAGATTAGTACTTGTTCTTCTTCTCGTTTTCTTGAATTTTCCATTTTAATTTTCAAGTTTCAAAATTTTATTTTATTTTTTTATTTTCTGTTTTGATTGAAGTTTTTATTTTTTTGGTTTAGTTTAAATTTAGTTTGATCTTTATATTTTAGTTCTTTCTTTCTTTTTGTTGTTCCAATGTTTAGTTTGTAATTTTTTTATTGAAGTTTTTTATTTTCCAGTTTAGTTTAATTTTAGCTTTAGTTTTTATTTAAAGTCTAATTTTTCTTAATTTAATTGAAGATCACTTGTTGTTTTCACTTCAAGTTAAGTTTTCTTATTTATTTCTTCATATTTAAATTTTGGTTTTACTCAGTTTTTTATTATCAAGTTTTTAATTTTCCCTTCGTATAATTTGCATATCTAGTCTTCTTTCTTTGTTCAAATTTTTTATTTCTTGATTAGTTGAAGATTACTACTTATTCTTCTTCTCGTTCTTCTTGAATTTTTTATTTTAATTTTTGAGTTTTAAAATTTTATTTTATTTTTTGATTTTCTATTTTGATTCAAGTTTTTATTTTTTTTATTTAGTTTAAATTTAGTTTGATCTTTATATTTTAATTTTTTTTCCTTTTGTTATTCCAATGCTTAGTTTGTAATTTTTCTAATTGAAGTTTTTTAGTTTGTAGTTTAGTTTAATTTTAGCTTTACTTTTTTATTTGTAGGTCTAATTTTTTGTAATTTAATTCAAGATCGCGTTTTGTTTCACTTCAAGTTAAGTTTTCTTTTTGATTTCTTCATATTCAAATTTTGGTTTTATTCAATTTTTTTATTATCAAGTTTTTTATTTTCCCTTCGTATAATTTGCATATCTAGTCTTCTTTATTTATTCACATTTTTTATTTTCTGATTTAGTTTAAGGTTAGTACTTGTTCTTCTTCTCATTCTTCTTGAGTTTTCTGTTTTAGTTTTCGAGTTTTAAAATTTTGTTTTATTTTTTTGACTTTCTCTTTTGATTCAAGTTTTTTTTATTTAGTTTAAATTTAGTTTGATCTTTATATTTTGGTTCTTTTTTCCTTTTTATTGTGCCAATGTTTAGTTTGTTATTTTTCTGATTGAAGTTTCTTATTTTCTAGTTTAGTTTAATTTTAGCTTTAGTTTTTTTTAAAGGTGTAATTTTTTGTGATTTAATTCAAGATCACTTTTTCTTTTTCACTGCAAGTTAAGTTTTCTTTTTAATTTCTTCATATTTAAATTTTTGTTTTATTCAGTTTTTTTGTCATCAATTTTTTGACTTTCTCTTCGTATAATTTGCATATCTAGTCTTCTCTCTTTGTTCAAATTTTTTTTTTCTGATTTAGTTGAAGATTAGTACTTGTTCTTCTTCTCCTTCTTCTCGAATTTTCCATTTTAATTTTGAAGTTTTTTCTGTTTTTACTTCGAGTTAAGTTTTCTTTTTGATTTCTTCATATTAAAATTTTGGTTTTATCCAATTTTTCAATTATCAAGTTTTTGATTTTCTACTTGCATAACTTGCATATCTTGTCTTCTTTCCTTGTTCAAAATTTTCATTTTCTGATTTAGTTGAAGATTAGCACTTGTTCTTCTTCTCATTCTTCTCGAATTTTCCATTTTAATCTTCAAGTTTTGAAATTGTATTTTATTTTTTTGATTTTCTCTTTTGATTCAAGTTTTTATTTTTTGATTTAGTTTAAATTTAGTTTGATCTTCACATTTTAGTTCTTTTTTTCTTTTTGTTGTTCCAATGTTTAGTTTGTTATTTTTCTGATTGAAGTTTTTTATTTTGTAGTTTAGTTTAATTTTACCTTTAGTTTTTATTCAAAGGTCTAACTTTCTGTAATTTAATTGAAGATCATTTTTTGTTTTCACTTCGAGTTAAGTTTTCTTTTTTATTTCTTTGTATTTAAATTTTTGTTTTATTCATTTTTTTTAATTATCAAGTTTTTGATTTTCACTTCTTATAATTTGCATATCTAGTCTTCTTTCTTTGTTCAAATTTTTTATTTTCTGATTTAGTTGAAGATTAGTACTTATTCTTCTTCTCGGTCTTCTTGACTTTTCCATTTTAATTTTCAAGTTTCAAAATTTTATTTTAATTTTTGATTTTCTATTTTGATTCAAGTTTTTATTTTTCCGATTTACTTTAAATTTAGTTTGATCTTTATATTTTAGTTCTGTTTTTGTTTTTGCTATTCCAATGTTTAGTTTGCTATTTTTCTGATTGAAGTTTCTTATTTTGTAGTTTAATTTAATTGTAGCTTTAGTTTTTATTTAAAGGTCTAATTTTTTGTAATTTAATTCAAGATCACTTGAAGTGAAAACAAAAAGTGATCTCGAATTAAATTACAAAAAATTAGACCTTTAAGTAAAAACAAAAAGTTTTCCTTTTTATTTTTTCATGTTTAGATTTTGGTTTTATTCAGTTTTTTAATTATCAAGGTTTTCATTTTCCCTTCGAATAATTTGCATATCTAGTCTTCTTTTTTTGTTCAAATTTTTTATTTTCTAATTTAGTTGAAGATTGGTACTTGTTCTTCTTCTCGTTCTTCTTGAATTTTTCATTTTAATTTTTAAGTTTTAAATTTTTATTTTATTTTTTGATTTTCTCTTTTGATTTAAGTTTTTTTTTTTATTTAGTTTAAATTTAGTTTGATCTTTATATTTTTGCTATTCCAATGTTTAGTTTGTTATTTTTATGACTGAGGTTTTTTATTTTCTACTTTAGTTTAATTTTAGCTTTAGTTATTTTTTAGAGGTGTAATTTTTTGTAATTTAATTCAAGATCACCTTTTGTTTTCACTTTAAGTTAAGTTTTCTTTTTAATTTCTTCATATTTAAATTTTTGTTTTATTCAATTTTTTTGTTATCAATTTTTTGACTTTCTCTTCATATAATTGGCCTATCTGGTCTTCTTTCTTTGTTCAAATTTCTTTTTTCCTGATTTAGTTGAAGATTAGTACTTGTTCTTCTTCTTCTCCTTCTTCTCAAATTTTCCATTTTAATTTTGAAGTTTTAAAATTTTGTTTTATTTTTTTGATTTTCTCTTTTGATTAAAGTTTTAATTTTTTTGATTTAGTTTAAATCTAGTTTGATCTCTTTTTTTTCTTTCTTTTTTTTTGCTCCAATGTTTAGTTTGTAATTTTTCTGATTTAATTTTTTTATCTTGTAGTTTACTTTAATTTTAGCTTCGGTTTTTATTTAAAGATCTAATTTTTTATAATTTAATTCAAGATCGCTTTTTGTTTTCGCTTCACGTTGAGTTTTCCTTTTTTATTTCTTCATATTTAAATTTTTGTTTTATTCTGTTTTTTCATTATCAATTTTTCGACTTTCTCTTTGTATAATTTGGATATCTAGTCTTCTTTGTTTGTTCAAATTTTTTTCTCTGATTTAGTTGAAGATTAGTACTTGTTCTTCTTCTCGTTTTCTTGAATTTTCCATTTTAATTTTCAAGTTTCAAAATTTTATTTTATTTTTTTATTTTCTGTTTTGATTGAAGTTTTTATTTTTTTGGTTTAGTTTAAATTTAGTTTGATCTTTATATTTTAGTTCTTTCTTTCTTTTTGTTGTTCCAATGTTTAGTTTGTAATTTTTTTATTGAAGTTTTTTATTTTCTAGTTTAGTTTAATTTTAGCTTTAGTTTTTATTTAAAGTCTAATTTTTCGTAATTTAATTGAAGATCACTTGTTGTTTTCACTTCAAGTTGAGTTTTCTTATTTATTTCTTCATATTTAAATTTTGGTTTTACTCGGTTTTTTATTATCGAGTTTTTAATTTTCCCTTCGTATAATTTGCATATCTAGTCTTCTTTCTTTGTTCAAATTTTTATTTCTTGAGTAGCTTGAAGATTACGACTTATTCTTCTTCCTCCGTTCGTCTTGAATTTTTTATTTTAATTTTGAGTTTTAAAATTTTATTTTATTTTTTGTTTTCTATTGTGATTCAAGTTTTTATTTTTTTTTAGTTAGTTTTAAATTTAGTGTTTGATCTTTATTTTTAATTTTTTTTCCTTTTGTTATCCAATGCTTAGTTTGTAAGTTTTCAATTGAAGTGTTTGAGTTTTGTAGTTTGAGTTTTAATTTTCTCTTTCCTTTTTTCTTTGTACGGTTACTCACTTTTTTGTATTGCATTCCAGTCGCGTGTATTGTTTCCCTTCAAGTTAAGTTTTCCTTTTTGATTTTCTTCATATTCAAAATTTTTGGTTTATTCAATTTGTTTTATTATCACGTATTTAGTTATTTTCCCTTCGTATCCTTTGCATCTCTAGTCTTCTTATTTTCTTCACCTTTTTTTATTTTCTGATTTAGTTTAAGGTTAGTACTTGTTCTTCTTCTCATTCTTCTTGAGTTTTCTGTTTTAGTTTTCGAGTTTTAAAATTTTGTTTTATTTTTTTGACTTTCTCTTTTGATTCAAGTGTTTTTTATTTAGTTTAAATTTAGTTTGATCTTTATATTTTGGTTCTTTTTTCCTTTTTATTGTGCCAATGTTTAGTTTGTTTTTTTTCTGATTGAAGTTTCTTATTTTCTAGTTTAGTTTAATTTTAGCTTTAGTTTTTTTTAAAGGTGTAATTTTTTGTGATTTAATTCAAGATCACTTTTTCTTTTTCACTGCAAGTTAAGTTTTCTTTTTAATTTCTTCATATTTAAATTTTTGTTTTATTCAGTTTTTTTGTTATCAATTTTTTGACTTTCTCTTCGTATAATTTGCATATCTAGTCTTCTTTCTTTGTTCAAATTTTTTTTTTTCTGATTTAGTTGAAGATTAGTACTTGTTCTTCTTCTCCTTCTTCTCGAATTTTCCATTTTAATTTTGAAGTTTTTCTGTTTTTACTTCGAGTTAAGTTTTCTTTTTGATTTCTTCATATTAAAATTTTGGTTTTATCCAATTTTTCAATTATCAAGTTTTTGATTTTCTACTTGCATAACTTGCATATCTTGTCTTCTTTCCTTGTTCAAAATTTTCATTTTCTGATTTAGTTGAAGATTAGCACTTGTTCTTCTTCTCATTCTTCTCGAATTTTCCATTTTAATCTTCAAGTTTTGAAATTGTATTTTATTTTTTTGATTTTCTCTTTTGATTCAAGTTTTTATTTTTTGATTTAGTTTAAATTTAGTTTGATCTTCACATTTTAGTTCTTTTTTTCTTTTTGTTGTTCCAATGTTTAGTTTGTTATTTTTCTGATTGAAGTTTTTTATTTTGTAGTTTAGTTTAATTTTACCTTTAGTTTTTATTCAAAGGTCTAACTTTCTGTAATTTAATTGAAGATCATTTTTTGTTTTCACTTCGAGTTAAGTTTTCTTTTTTATTTCTTTGTATTTAAATTTTTGTTTTATTCATTTTTTTTAATTATCAAGTTTTTGATTTTCACTTCTTATAATTTGCATATCTAGTCTTCTTTCTTTGTTCAAATTTTTTATTTTTTGATTTAGTTGAAGATTAGTACTTATTCTTCTTCTCGGTCTTCTTGACTTTTCCATTTTAATTTTCAAGTTAAAAAATTTTATTTTAATTTTTGATTTTCTATTTTGATTCAAGTTTTTATTTTTCCGATTTACTTTAAATTTAGTTTGATCTTTATATTTTAGTTCTGTTTTTGTTTTTGCTATTCCTATGTTTAGTTTGCTATTTTTCTGATTGAAGTTTCTTATTTTGTAGTTTAATTTAATTGTAGCTTTAGTTTTTATTTAAAGGTCTAATTTTTTGTAATTTAATTCAAGATCACTTGAAGTGAAAAAAAAAAGTGATCTCGAATTAAATTACAAAAAATTAGACCTTTAAGTAAAAACAAAAAGTTTTCCTTTTTATTTTTTCATGTTTAGATTTTGGTTTTATTCAGTTTTTTAATTATCAAGGTTTTCATTTTCCCTTCGAATAATTTGCATATCTAGTCTTCTTTTTTTGTTCAAATTTTTTATTTTCTAATTTAGTTGAAGATTGGTACTTGTTCTTCTTCTCGTTCTTCTTGAATTTTTCATTTTAAATTTTAAGTTTTAAATTTTTATTTTATTTTTTGATTTTCTCTTTTGATTTAAGTTTTTTTTTTTTTATTTAGTTTAAATTTAGTTTGATCTTTATATTTTTGCTATTCCAATGTTTAGTTTGTTATTTTTATGACTGAGGTTTTTTATTTTCTACTTTAGTTTAATTTTAGCTTTAGTTATTTTTTAGTGGTGTAATTTTTTGTAATTTAATTCAAGATCACTTTTTGTTTTCACTTTAAGTTAAGTTTTCTTTTTAATTTCTTCATATTTAAATTTTTGTTTTATTCAATTTTTTTGTTATCAATTTTTTGACTTTCTCTTCATATAATTGACCTATCTGGTCTTCTTTCTTTGTTCAAATTTTTTTTTTTTTGATTTAGTTGAAGATTAGTACTTGTTCTTCTTCTTCTCCTTCTTCTCAAATTTTCCATTTTAATTTTGAAGTTTTAAAATTTTGTTTTATTTTTTTGATTTTCTCTTTTGATTAAAGTTTTAATTTTTTTGATTTAGTTTAAATCTAGTTCGATCTCTTTTTTTTCTTTCTTTTTTTTTGCTCCAATGTTTAGTTTGTAATTTTTCTGATTTAATTTTTTTATCTTGTAGTTTACTTTAATTTTAGCTTCAGTTTTTATTTAAAGATCTAATTTTTTATAATTTAATTCAGGATCACTTTTTGTTTTCGCTTCACGTTGAGTTTTCCTTTTTTATTTCTTCATATTTAAATTTTTGTTTTATTCTGTTTTTTCATTATCAATTTTTCGACTTTCTCTTTGTATAATTTGGATATCTAGTCTTCTTTGTTTGTTCAAATTTTTTTCTCTGATTTAGTTGAAGATTAGTACTTGTTCTTCTTCTCGTTTTCTTGAATTTTCCATTTTAATTTTCAAGTTTCAAAATTTTATTTCATTTTTTTATTTTCTGTTTTGATTGAAGTTTTTATTTTTTTGGTTTAGTTTAAATTTAGTTTGATCTTTATATTTTAGTTCTTTCTTTCTTTTTGTTGTTCCAATGTTTAGTTTGTAATTTTTTTATTGAAGTTTTTTATTTTCTAGTTTAGTTTAATTTTAGCTTTAGTTTTTATTTAAAGTCTAATTTTTCGTAATTTAATTGAAGATCACTTGTTGTTTTCACTTCAAGTTGAGTTTTCTTATTTATTTCTTCATATTTAAATTTTGGTTTTACTCGGTTTTTTATTATCGAGTTTTTAATTTTCCCTTCGTATAATTTGCATATCTAGTCTTCTTTCTTTGTTCAAATTTTTTATTTTTCGATTAGTTGAAGATTACTACTTATTCTTCTTCTCGTTCTTCTTGAATTTTTTATTTTAATTTTTGAGTTTTAAAATTTTATTTTATTTTTTGATTTTCTATTTTGATTCAAGTTTTTATTTTTTTTATTTAGTTTAAATTTAGTTTGATCTTTATATTTTAATTTTTTTTCCTTTTGTTATTCCAATGCTTAGTTTGTAATTTTTCTAATTGAAGTTTTTTTGTTTGTAGTTTAGTTTAATTTTAGCTT
>RXID01017039.1:0-31308 GCA_005019695.1 Trichopus zeylanicus subsp. travancoricus
AAAGGAAATCCAAAAGCTCCAATGGGAAAAAGGAGCACTCAAGCAGCAGGAGGATGAGCCAGCGGATACCGACGACCTTAACGTACTTCTCGTCGACACCACTCAGCGGCTCCTCTCAGCTGAAATGAGGGTGACAACACCACCCCGGTGGACGAAGAATATGCTCTACAACATTAAGGTGAAGTTCGATATTCCCCGTATAGTGCCATTTGAAGTCAATGCAATCCTCGACACAGGGGCTACAACTTGCTGCATTGACCAAGGAACGGCTCCTGCCAATGCCCTGGAGGACAACCCCTTCCTCGTGCATTTCAGTGGCATCAACTCCCGCACTTCGACCAATAAAAAGCTTAAATTCGGCCGCATGATGATTGGGGAGAATGGCTTTCGAATCCCTTACACATATGCCTTCCTGATGAAGTTGGGGGAGGATATCCAGATGATCCTTGGCTGCAACTTCATCCGCGCCATGCAAGGCGGCGTCCGCATCGAAGGAAATACGGTTACGTTCTACAAAAACGTAACCACAATTCATACTCTCCCATCTGTACCGTCTGCAACAACTATTGAAGAGCTGGACCTAGATGAGGATGAGTACATTCAGATACAAGAGCTAGTGCAGTATGCAACGGACCAACAGCCATCACGGAACTTCACCAGCAGCGTTGGCTCCCTGCTTGAAGAACTCAAACGCCAGGGATACATTGGTGAGGACCCACTGAAATATTGGTCCAAGAACCAGGTGCTCTTCCACCTGGATATCAAAAACCCAGATTTCACTATCGAAGACCGGCCCTTAAGGCATATTACACTGCAAGCCAAGGCTACGTATGCAAAGCATGTGAAAGCATTACTGAATCTTGGCCTTATTCGCCCCAGCAGAAGCCGGCATCGCACCACTGCAATCATTGTGAATTCCGGTACAACAGTTGATTCCCGAACGGGCCAGGAGATCAAAGGCAAGGAGCGGATGGTCTTCAACTATTGGCGCCTAAATGATCTCACCAACAAGGATCAGTACAGCCTGCCTGGGATCAACACCATCTTACGGAAGGTAAGCAGAAGCCACATTTACTCAAAATTTGATCTGAAATCAGGTTTTCATCAAGTGGCGATGCATCCTGCCTCCGTGGAATGGACGGCATTCTGGGTACCAGAAGGCCTCTACGAATGGCTCGTAATGCCATTTGGCCTGAAAAATGCACCTACCGTATTCCAACGGAAGATGGACAGTTGCTTCAAGGGGACAGAAGACTTTATTGCAGTATACATTGACGACATTCTGGTCTTCTCCTCCTCTGAAGCGGAGCATGAACAACACCTACGGGTTATGCTCCAGATTTGCCAAAACAATGGGCTAATCCTGAGCCCAACAAAAATGAAGTTAGCAGTCTCGGAAGTGGAATTCTTGGGGGCAGTACTCGGCAATCAGCGAATCAAGCTGCAGCCCCACATTATCAAGAAGATTGCAAACTTCCAGGAACAGGAACTGACCACCACGAAAGGCCTCCGAGCCTGGCTCGGAATCTTGAATTACGCCCGAAGCTATATCCCTAATCTGGGAACTCTACTCGGGCCACTCTATGCAAAGACAAGTCCTACACGAGAAAGGGGCTGGAACTCCCGAGATTGGGACTTAGTCGCTAAAAATCAAGGCCTTGGTGCAAAAGCTGCCGGATCTCGAACTACCACCAGAAGCCAGCTATATAATCCTCGAGACCGATGGCTGCATGACGGGATGGGGCGGAATCTGTAAATGGAAACCCCAGAAATATGACCCAAAGTCCATGGAGAAGGTATGTGCCTATGCTAGCGGCAGGTTCCATCCAATCAAATCCACCATTGATGCGAAACTCTATGCCGTCATGAATACGCTGGAAGCACTGAAGATTTACTACCTGGATAAGGCTGACTTGACTATTCGAACCGACTGTCAAGCAATCATAAGCTTCTTCAACAAGTCAGCTAACAACAAGCCTTCCCGCGTACGCTGGCTCGCCTTCACCGACTACATTACTGGCACGGGACTCGCCATCCAATTTGAACACATCAGCGGAGAGGATAACCAGCTGGCGGATACTCTCTCCCGCTTAATTACTTCACTTGTTATTTCAGGATGGCCTGCACCCAAAACTCTGGAAGGACTCAGCCTCGTAGCAACCCGGTTACAGGAGGCACACCAGACACCCTCTCAGAAGGCAAAGGAGGAGCACTTGGCGGAAGCCCAAGCCTTGTGCTACAATATGAATCACAACTACAGCTCCTACAGA
This sequence comes from Trichopus zeylanicus subsp. travancoricus, assembly GCA_005019695.1. Classification (NCBI taxonomy): domain Eukaryota; kingdom Viridiplantae; phylum Streptophyta; class Magnoliopsida; order Dioscoreales; family Dioscoreaceae; genus Trichopus; species Trichopus zeylanicus. The sequence goes on from RXID01017039.1 coordinate 2,271, forward strand.
GCCTTCCAATGTCCCTCGATACCTACGACGCCATCAGGCGGCGTCTTCAACAGCTGGAACGACAAAGTGCCCAGGAAGCACTTACGGCTGTTCGACAGTTCCGGGACCTCCATGCCCTGAAGCTATCCGAAGCCACAAAGCGCGCAGGACGCAAGACCACAGGCAACTTCTGGGCCCAGTGGCATCCTATTGTAACCCAGATTGATGTCCAGCTTGAAACAGCAGTCAAACTCACAACTGACGCAGCCCAACGACTGCCTGCCTTCATGTTCTGAGCACAGCAGAAAGCCTGCGCAAGAAGAAAGCGGTAGCATTCGGCCCAACAATCCAGCCCAAAGGGTCCAAAATTGCTTGGACCAGACAGTCCAAAGAATAACCAGCCCGGCCCAGTCCAAAGGAAATCGTATCCTGATGGTGTAAAGTAAAGTTACTTTTATAAAGTAGCTTTTAGAAAAGCCACTTTATAAAAGAGACTTTTGTAAAGTAACTTTAGACTTTTGTAAAGTTGCTTTAGGAAAGCTGCTTTTGAAAAGCAGCTTTAGCTTTTATAAAGTAGCTTTAGGAAAGCTGCTTTTGTAAAGGCAGATGCGATCTTATCGCATCTGCTAGGTGTAAGGCTTCCCTATAAAATGGGAAGCATATCATAGAACTGAATACAGAAGAATAGAAGAATAGAAGAATCACCGAAGAATTCTCTCTTCTGGGTTTTGTTTTGAGTTCATCCTTTCTTCCACCTTCACACTTCCGCAACCCTTCCACCACCTATTAGAGCTTAGTTGCTCCTTCACAATCTGGTATCAGAGCTTAGTTGCTCTCCCCCATTAGAGCTTAGTTGCTCGTTCACCAATCTGGTATCAGAGCTTAGTTGCTCTCTTTCACAATCTGGTATCAGAGCTTAGTTGCTCTTCCACAACCTGGTATCAGAGCTTAGTTGCTCTCCCCCATTCTGGTATCAGAGCTTAGTTGCTCTCCCCCATTCTGGTATCAGAGCTTAGTTCCTTACCTGGCTTAACACCTTCCATGGCTGAGTAGAAACCCCTTTCTAGGTACTCATCGGGGATGTGTGTGATGGTTTCTGACCTTATGGCCGTTGATAACCAGACCATAGCATGCCGAAAAATCCTGGATTGACCCCTCGGGTGGCACAGAGGCTGGACCTAATAAGTCCATCGCAAGGTCGATATTGGGAGAGAAGTAGGTATTCGTGGCCTCGGTGAGAAGGAGACTCAGGAATTTCTTACGCCGATCACGGTGTCTGAATTGCAAAAGGCCGCAGTGCGCGTAAATCTGCAAGAGGCAGTAGCTGCCAGTCGGATGAGCATGACAGATACTAGGGTGAGCGTCTGAAGTTCTCGTAGTGCTCGTCTCTTGTTCGATAAGGTAGGATATATACCTCGCACCCTGAACCCAGAGTACCTAGACCTTCTTCAATTGTTATACACCTCCCGGTGAATGAACACTTTCCTTCCAGCCAAAATAACCTCCTCATACCAAGAAGCATTACAAGCCGTTGAACCCATAGAACACCCAGCAGTTGGATTCATCAAACCCCAGTGACTATACGAGTGTTTCAGCTCAAAATATAGCCCTTCTAAAGCAAAATAATACCCAAATCCAGCTTTTAGTCCAAATTGCTGAAGCCCTACGGGATATCCAAGCCGATATCCAGCTCCTCAGAAAGCAGAAAACAAAGAGTGACAGTCCAATTCTCCCAGAAACTTTACTCACAAAGCTAGAAAATCTGTCCCTCCATCCTAAAACCAGGCCTCCCGAACCACGCGGGAGACTCCTTATTTTTAAAGACCCCTTGCTAATTTTGCAGGAGGAACAAGCAAAGCGAAATGGCAGCAGTAGTCGTGTTGGAAAAAGCGCCCCAGCCCCTGGTCGAAGACCAAATTCGGGGGTATAGGCGAAATCAGCGACGACTCTACACTGCACAGCAAGCAACACGACGGATCGTCCGTCGCTTGACGGGGCAACCTGCCATAACAACTAAGCTCTGATACCAGATTGGGGGAGAGCAACTAAGCTCTGATACCAGATTGTGAAAGAGCAACTAAGATTGTGAAAGAGCAACTAAGTTCTGATACCAGAATGTGAAAGAGCAACTAAGCTCGAATGGGGGGGAGCAACTAAGCTCTGATACCAGATTGTGAAAGAGCAACTAAGCTCTAATAGGTGGTGGAAGGGTTGCGGAAGTGTGAAGGTGGAAGAAAGGATGAACTCAAAATAAAACCCAGAAGAGAGAATTCTTCGGTGATTCTTCGATTCGTCTATTCTTCTATATTCAGTTCTATGATATGCTTCCCATTTTATAGGGAAGCCTTACACCTAGCAGATGCGATAAGATCGCATCTGCCTTTACAAAAGCAGCTTTCCTAAAGCTACTTTATAAAAGCTAAAGCTGCTTTTCAGAAGCAGCTTTCCTAAAGCTACTTTACAAAAGTCTAAAGTTACTTTACAAAAGTCTCTTTTATAAAGTGGCTTTTCTAAAAGCTACTTTATAAAAGTAACTTTACTTTACACCATCAGGATACGATTTCCTTTGGATTGGGCCGGGCTGGTTATTCTTTGGACTGTCTGGTCCAAGCAACTTTGGACCCTTTGGGCTGGATTGTTGGGCCGAATGCTACCGCTTTTTTCTTGCGCAGGCTTTCTGCTGTGCTCAGAACATGAAGGCAGGCAGTCGTTGGGCTGCGTCATTTGTGAGTTTGACTGCTGTTTCAAGCTGGACATCAATCTGGGTTACAACAGGATGCCACTGGGCCCAGAAGTTGCCCGTGGTCTTGCGTCCTGCGCGCTTTGTGGCTTCGGATAGCTTCAGGGCATGGAGGTCCCGGAACTGTCGAACAGCCGTAAGTGCTTCCTGGGTACTTTGTCATTCCAGCTGTTGGAGCCGCCGTCTGATGGCGTCGTAGGTATCGAGGGACATGGGAAGGCTCTGTAGGCGCTGTAGCTGTGATTCATATTGTAGCACAAGGCTTGAGCTGCCGCCAAGTGCTCCTCCTTTGCCTTCTGAGAGGGTGTTTGGTGCACCTCCTGTAACCGGGTTGCTACGAGGCTGAGTCCTTCCAAGGTTTTGGGTGCTGGCCATCCTGAAATGACAAGTGAAGTAATTAAGCGGGAGAGAGTATCCGCCATCTGGTTATCCTCTCCGCTGATGTGTTCAAATTGGATGGTGAGTCCCGTGCTAGTAATGTAGTCGGTGAAGGCGAGCCAGCGTACGCGGGAAGGCTTATTGTTGGCCGACTTGTTGAAGAAGCTTATGATCGCTTGATAGTCGGTTCGAATAGTCAAGTCAGCCTTATCCAGGTAGTAAATCTTCAATGCTTCCAGCGTATTCATGATGGCATAGAGTTCCGCATCAATGGTGGATTTGATTGGATGGAACCTGCCGCTAGCATAGGCACATACCTTTTCCATGGACTTGGGGTCATATTTCTGGGGCTTCCATTTATAGATTTTGCCCCATCCCGTCATGCAGCCGTCGGTCTCGAGGATCATATAGCTGGCTTCTGGTGGTAGTTTGAGATCTGGCAGCTTTTGCACCAAGGCCTTGATTTTAGCGACTAAGTCCCAATCTTGGGAGTTCCAGCGCCTTTCTCCTGTAGGACTTGTCTTTGCATAGAGTGGCCCGAGTACAGTTCCCAAATTAGGGATGTAGCTTCGGGCGTAATTCAAGATTCTGAGCCAGGCTCGGAGGCCTTTTGTGGTGGTCAGTTCCTGTTCCTGGAAGTTTGCAATCCTTTTGATGATGTGGGGCTGCAGCTTGATTTGCTGATTGCCGAGTACTGCCCCCATGAATTCTACTTCTGAGACTGCTACCTTCATTTTGGTTGGGCTCAGGATTAGCCCATTGGTTTGGCAAATTTGGAGCATGACCCGCAGATGTTGTTCATGCTCCGCTTCAGAGGAGGAGAAGACCAGGATGTCATCAATGTATACTGCAATAAAGTCTTCTGTCCCCTTGAAGTAACTGTCCATCTTCCGTTGGAATACGGCAGGTGCATTTTTCAGGCCAAATGGCATTACGAGCCATTCATAGAGGCCTTCTGGTACCCAGAATGCCGTCCATTCCACGGAGGCAGGATGCATCGCCACTTGATGAAAACCTGATTTTAGATCAAATTTTGAGTAAATGTGGCTCCTGCTTACCTTCTGTAAGATGGTGTTGATCCCAGGTAGGCTGTACTGATCCTTGTTGGTGAGATCATTCAGGCGCCGATAGTTGAAGACCATCCGCTCCTTGCCTTTGATCTCCTGGCCCATTCGGGGATCAACTGTTGTACCGGAATTCACAATAATTGCAGTGGTGCGATGCCGGCTTTTGCTGGGGCGAATAATGCCAAGATCCAGTAGTGCTTTCACATGCTTTGCATACGTAGCCTTAGCTTGCGGTGTAATGTGCTTTATGGGCCGGTCTTCAATGGTGAAATTCGGGTTTTTGATGTCCAGGTGGCATAGGACCTGGTTCTTGGACCAATATTTCAGTGGGTCCTCACCAATGTATCCTTGGCGTCGGAGTTCTTCAAGCAAGGAGCCGACGCTGCTGGTGAAGCTCCGTGATGGCTGTTGGTCCGTTGCATACTGCACTAGCTCTTGTAATTGAATGTACTCGTCCTCATCTAGGTCCAGCTCTTCAATAGCTGCTGCAGTTGTTACAGATGGGAGAGTATGAATTGTGGTTACGTTTTTGTAGAACGTAACCGTATTTCCTTCGATGCGGACGCCGCCTTGCATGGCGCGGATGAAGTTGCAGCCAAGGATCATCTGGATATCCTCCCCCAACTTCATCGGGAAGGCATATGTGTAAGGGATCCGAAAGCCGTTTTCCCCAATCATCATGCGGCCGACTTTAAGCTTTTTATTGGCCGAAGTGCGGGAGTTGATGCCACTGAAATGCACGAGGAAGGGGTTGTCCTCCAGGGCATTGGCAGGAGCCGTTCCTTGGTCAATGCAGCAAGTTGTAGCCCCTGTGGCGAGGATTGCATTGACTTCAAATGGCACTATACGGGGAATATCGAACTTCACCTTAATGTTGTAGAGCATATTCTTCGTCCGCCGGGGTGGTGTTGTCACCCTCATTTCAGCTGAGAGGCGCCGCTGAGTAGTGTCGACGAGAAGTACGTTAAGGTCGTCGGTATCCGCTGGCTCATCCTCCTGCTGCTTGAGTGCTCCTTTTTCCCATTGGAGCTTTTGGATTCCCTTTTGCAAATCACTTCGCTCGAGCACCATGCGGTCAAGCTCCATGGTGGTATTTTCGAGCTCTTTGTGCTTCAGCCTCCAGTTTTCAGACTCACGTTGCCAGTGATGGCTCTCCTCTTGGGCAAGGAGGAGGCGTTGTTGAAGGGCCTCCTTCTCTTCACGGGCGAGAGTGAGCTGTTGTTGCAGCTGCCGCTTTTCCCTTTCACAAGTAGAAATGTAAGTTTGTTGTTCAAGTAGTAAGTCATTGGGCTCATACCTTGGAAGGGATGTCTGGGCCACTGGAACTCTTTTGCTGAAGTAGTACCAGCTGCATCTGCCGCATACTGTCAGCTTACAGCTTGGGCAGTGCATACGGTAGCACTTTTGGGAGGGTGCCTGGCAGCAAGAGCATCTGTCGTAAGCGTCAGGCACATCTTGATGTAATTCCCAAGTGTGGCTACACTCGTACTGTTGCTGTGAAACTTTGACCATGGCGCGGTAGCCTCCTGTCGGGCCAATCCACCAGGTCCTGTCTTCTTCCCGAAACATGAAAATCTTTTCTTCCTGTAAGATTGTCGTGTCCTCCTCCCCTTCAGAAATGCTATAGATGGCATCGCTAGGGTCATCGCCTTCTTGAACGGACACAATTTCGCAATCGGCATAAAGGTCAAGCTGCTCGAACATGGCGACGCGCTTGACATTCTGTCGCTCATTGGGGCATTCTCGGGCAAAATGCCCCTCTTCTCCGCAGAGAAAGCATCTACACCTCCTGTTGCGGATGAGGTGCTTCTTCTTCTCGATGCGGGCATGCCGAAGGATGTGGCTTCCCTTTGTAGGTTGTCGACCGCCGAACGCCAACCTTTCGTTGGGGTCGCTGATAATACCCCGGGATTGGAATGTCGTGACAGAACGACAAATCCTTGAGGGCCCGGGTAAAGGCTGCCTCCTTGCATGCTTCTTCCAGGTACTTGGAAGTAAATAGGACTCGAGGATAAACTCCGATGGTGTTACCTGGGTGTTTGGCTTCAAATGCTGCTTTGATTTTCTTGCCAATAGAGCCAGGCATCTTTGACCAGAGTGTCTCTGAGAGCTCCGGGCCAGTGAATAACCGGCCAGTCCGAGATGCTACCTGCATATAGTCATTAAGGAAAGGAACGATATCCCGCAAATTCTGGCAGGATAACCGTTCCAGATCCCTGTAGGCTTCTTCTTGCATTGTTGTTGAGCCTTGGTAGGGATCTTCCAGGGCGAATATGGTCCGAATCTGTGAGAGGATGTTCTGTGTACCGTCAGCACCATCTGCATGATCCAACAAGTGCTGGTATTCCATGGGGTAGGCCATCCTCCACTGGATCCAGGCGAGCTTTTCAGACTCCCCAAGCAAGTTTTCAATAAATTCAGTCTTTGTCCGGGAATCTGTGAAACCCTGTAGAGCCACTGAATTTTTGGTGATGGACTCCAAACGCATGAAGACGTCGCTGAATTGCCCAATCTGGGGGGGCATAACAAAGATAGCCCCTGATTGCTGCTGGGCAGAAGGGAGGTTCCACCATTCTGAGGTATTCCTGGCTTTGAACCTCAGATTCTTGGGTTGGTAGTCGCCGAAGATTGGTCCTCGGCTTGGACCAGGCTCAGTAGGTCTTGCCGCTGGGGGGTAGTTAACAGGGCCCATGGTTGATTCCACTGGGGGCCTGTATTCGGAGACAATGGAAGAGGAGCAAAGCCGCTCCGTTGGCTTTGCTTGCTGAGGTGGTGCCGGTGGTGCCCGCTGGGGATACTCCATACCCCAGTCTTCTTCTTCTAGAGTGGCAACGAGTTCTGTTTCTCCATCTGTATTTCCCAAACAAGTATAATATTGCAAATACTCACAATACTCATCTGGGTCATGTTCAGCATCAGAGTTGCCTTCTTGGTTGGTCAGACGTCACGTGGCTAGAAGGTCGGTGTTGTCACCAGTCCCTTCCTGCAGAGGTTCCATGGACCGGAGTACAGAGGCCCCTGGGCGTGTATCTCCTGCATGGGTTCCGCAAGTTGGACGCTGGCTCTCCCGTCCTTTGGGTCGCCACGTAAGATGCCCGTTCACTGGCTGTTGTTGGGCAAAGCGGCGTCGCCACTTCTTAGCTGGCATCACCTTTCGAGGAGCCGGATGCTGAGGCTTCTTGCATCCTGTTATGATGGCAGGCTGTTGTCCTGGTAGGTCATCTTCCAGATCGTCCCATACCATTGGTGTGGTAGGAAAGGGCGTGAAGAAGGACGGAGGAGCAGAATACTTGACATAATAGTCATATTTTCCGCTTGGTTCGCCCAAGGTGTCCCAAACTTCCTCCGTCGTCTCATCTGGAGCCTCTTCTTGAGTGAGGATGGCAACAATCCCATCCTCAGTGGTGTCAGGAATAGAGGCATGATGGTTGAAGCTGAGTGAGATCCTTCCATCTAGGAGTGTCGTACTGGACACTTCGGTGGGTGTCAGGATAGGCAGGATTTGAGGGGGCTTCAGGAGCCAGTTTATCCCACACAGCTGTGCTGTCGAGTACCGTCGTCCAGGAAGGGCATGAACACCGTGACTTGCTAGATAGTCAGTGACTCCTGCGACTTCATATGCAAAGGCCACGTTTGGTGTGTTTGACAGCCTTCCGATTAGTCCTCGGGTAACGAGTAAGTTGGCCCCACCATGGTGCCATGTATCATAGCCCCGAGTTAGAATGGAGATTTGAACATTCCTGCAAAAATCTCCAATAGTCATCATAATATCGGGGATAATGTAAACTAATTGGCTCCCCTGCGTGTGGTCAACTTCCATGGTGGCAATTAGTGATTTATCACCCTGCCACCGATTGTCTCGGAACACGACAAGCGCCAGTGTTCCTTCTTCGTGTCGATGGAGCACCTGCAGGCATACCTGCATAACACCAATGTGTATGAACTTCATACCGCTCTTTCTGAGCTGTTGGTAACTGTCATCTTGGATGAAGTTCCGGTCCACCTGTGCATCTCCAACGCAACTGATGGATTCTTCCGAGCGGTGGATGTATACTCGGTGGTGCTCATCATCTGTTCTGGAATGGTAAAGGACTCGGTTGTGCGGAGAGATCGTGGAGGTTGAGCTAAAAAGCTCTGATACCAGGTTGTGTAAGAGCAACTAAGCTCTGATACCAGATTGTGAAGGAGCAACTAAGCTCTAATAGGTGGTGGAAGGGTTGCGGAAGTGTGAAGGTGGATTTGATTGGATGGAACCTGCCGCTAGCGTAGGCACATACCTTCTCCATGGACTTGGGGTCATACTTTTGGGGCTTCCATTTACAAATTCCGCCCCATCCCGTCATACAGCCGTCGGTCTCAAGGATCATATAGCTGGCTTCTGGAGGTAATTCGAGATCCGGCAGCTTTTGCACCAAGGCCTTGATTTTTGCGACTAAGTCCCAATCTTGGGAGTTCCAGCGCCTTTCTCCCGTAGGACTTGTCTTTGCATAGAGTGGCCCGAGTAGAGTCCCTAGATTAGGGATATAGCTTCGGGCGTAATTCAAGATCCCGAGCCAGGCTCGGAGGCCTTTCATGGTGGTCAGTTCCTGTTCCTGGAAGTTTGCAATCTTCTTGATAATGTGGGGCTGCAGCTTGATTCGCTGATTGCCGAGTACTGCCCCCAAGAATTCTACTTCCGAGACTGCTATCTTCATCTTTGTTGGGCTCAGGATTAGCCCATTGGTTTGGCAGATCTGGAGCATGACCCTCAGATGTCGTTCATGCTCCGCTTCAGAGGAGGAGAAGACCAGAATGTCATCAATGTATACTGCAATAAAGTCTTCTGTCCCCTTGAAGCAACTGTCCATCTTCCGTTGGAATACGGCGGGTGCATTTTTCAGGCCAAATGGCATTACGAGCCATTCATAGAGGCCTTCTGGTACCCAGAATGCCGTCCATTCCACGGAGGCAGGATGCATAGCCACTTGATGAAAACCTGATTTCAGATCAAATTTTGAGTAAATGTGGCTTCTGCTTACCTTCCGTAAGATGGTGTTGATCCCAGGCAGGCTGTACTGATCCTTCTATTGACAATCGGTGGCAGGGTGATAAATCACTAATTGCCACCATGGAAGTTGACCTCACGCAGGGGAGCCAATTAGTTTACATTATCCCCGATATTATGATGACTATTGGAGATTTTTGCAGGAATGTTCAAATCTCCATTCTAACTCGGGGCTATGATACATGGCACCATGGTGAGGCCAACTTACTCGTTACCCGAGGACTGATCGGAAGGCTGTCAAACACACCAAACGTGGCCTTTGCATATGAAGTCGCAGGAGTCACTGACTATCTAGCAAGTCACGGTGTTCATGCCCTCCCTGGACGACGGTACTCGACGGCACAGCTGTGTGGGATAAACTGGCTCCTGAAGCCCCCTCAAATCCTGCCTATCCTGACACCCACCGAAGTGTCCAGTACGACACTCCTAGATGGAAGGATCTCACTCAGCTTCAACCATCATGCCTCTATTCCTGACACCACTGAGGATGAGATTGTTGCCATCCTCACTCAAGAAGAGGCTCCAGATGAGACGACGGAGGAAGTTTGGGACACCTTGGGCGAACCAAGCGGAAAATATGACTATTATGTCAAGTATTCTGCTCCTCCGTCCTTCTTCACGCCCTTTCCTACCACACCAACAGGATGGGACGATCTGGAAGATGACCTACCAGGACAGCAGCCTGCCATCATAACAGGATGCAAGCAGCCTCAGCATCCGGCTCCTCGAAAGGTGATGACAGCTAAGAAGTGGCGACGCCGCTTTGCCCAACAACAGACAGCGAACGGGCATCTTACGTGGCGACCCAAAGGATGGGAGAGCCAGAGTCCAACTTGCGGAACCCATGCAGGAGATACACGCCCAGGGGCCTCTGTACTCCGGTCCATGGAACCTCTGCAGGAAGGGACTGGTGACAACACCCACCTTCTAGCCACGTGGCGTCTGACCAACCAAGAAGGCAACTCTGATGCTGAACATGACCCAGATGAGTATTGTGAGTATTTGCAATATTATACTTGTTTGGGAAATACAGATGGAGAAACAGAACTCGTTGCCACTTTAGAAGAAGAAGACTGGGGTATGGAGTATCCCCAGCGGGCACCACCGGCACCACCTCAGCAAGCAAAGCCAACGGAGCGGCTTTGCTCCTCTTCCATTGTCTCCGAATACAGGCCCCCAGTGGAATCAACCATGGGCCCTGTTAACTACCCCCCAGCGGCGAGACCTACTGAGCCTGGTCCAAGCCAAGGACCAATCTTTGGCGACTACCAACCCAAGAATCTGAGGTTCAAAGCAAGGAATACCTCAGAATGGTGGAACCTCCCTTTTGCCCAGCAGCAATCAGGGGCTATCTTTGTTATGCCCCCCCAGATTGGGCAATTCAGCGACGTCTTCATGCGTTGGGAGTCCATCACCAAAAATTCAGTGGCTCTACAGGGTTTCACAGATTCCCGGACAAAGACTGAATTTATTGAAAACTTGCTTGGGGAGTCTGAAAAGCTCGCCTGGATCCAGTGGAGGATGGCCTACCCCATGGAATACCAGCACCTGTTGGATCATGCAGATGGTGCTGACGGTACGCAGAACATCCTCTCACAGATTCGGACCATATTCGCCCTGGAAGATCCCTACCAAGGCTCAACAACAATGCAAGAAGAAGCCTACAGGGATCTGGAACGGTTATCCTGCCAGAATTTACGGGATATCGTTCCTTTCCTTAATGACTATATGCAGGTAGCATCTCGGACTGGCCGGTTATTCACTGGCCCGGAGCTCTCAGAGAAACTCTGGTCAAAGATGCCTGGCTCTATTGGCAAGAAAATCAAAGCAGCATTTGAAGCCAAACACCCAGGTAACACCATCGGAGTTTATCCTCGAGTCCTATTTACTTACAAGTACCTGGAAGAAGCATGCAAGGAGGCAGCCTTTACCCGGGCCCTCAAGGATTTGTCGTTCTGTCACGACATTCCAATCCCGGGGTATTATCAGCGACCCCAACGAAAGGTTGGCGTTCGGCGGTCGACAACCTATAAAGGGAAGCCACATCCTTCGCATGCCCGCATCGAGAAGAAGAAGCACCTCATCCGCAACAGGAGGTGTAGATGCTTTCTCTGCGGAGAAGAAGGGCATTTTGCCCGAGAATGCCCCAATGAGCGACAGAATGTCAAGCGCGTCGCCATGTTCGAGCAGCTTGACCTTCCTGCCGATTGCGAAATTGTGTCCGTTCAAGAAGGCGATGACCCTAGCGATGCCATCTATAGCATTTCTGAAGGGGAGGAGGACACGGCAATCTTGCAGGAAGAAAAGATTTTCATGTTTCGGGAAGAAGACAGGACCTGGTGGATTGGCCCGACAGGAGGCTACCGCGCCATGGTCAAAGTTTCACAGCAACAGTACGAGTGTAGCCACACTTGGGAATTACATCAAGATGTGCCTGACGCTTACGAAAGATGCTCTTGCTGCCAGGCACCCTCCCAAAAGTGCTACCGTATGCACTGCCCAAGCTGTAAGCTGACAGTATGCGGCAGATGCAGCTGGTACTACTTCAGCAAAAGAGTTCCAGTGGCCCAGACATCCCTTCCAAGGTATGAGCCCAATGACTTACTACTTGAACAACAAAATTACATTTCTACTTGTGAAAGGGAAAAGCGGCAGCTGCAAAAAATGCTCACTCTCGCCCGTGAAGAGAAGGAGGCCCTTCAACAACGCCTCCTCCTTGCCCAAGAGGAAAGCCATCACTGGCAACGTGAGTTTGAAAACTGGAGGTTGAAGCACAAAGAGCTCGAAAATACCACCATGGAGCTTGACCGCATGGTGCTCGAGCGAAGTGATTTGCAAAAGGAAATCCAAAAGCTCCAATGGGAAAAAGGAGCACTCAAGCAGCAGGAGGATGAGCCAGCGGATACCGACGACCTTAACGTACTTCTCGTCGACACTACTCAGCGGCTCCTCTCAGCTGAAATGAGGGTGACAACACCACCCCGGCGGACGAAGAATATGCTCTACAACATTAAGGTGAAGTTCGATATTCCCCGTATAGTGCCATTTGAAGTCAATGCAATCCTCGACACAGGGGCTACAACTTGCTGCATTGACCAAGGAACGGCTCCTGCCAATGCCCTGGAGGACAACCCCTTCCTCGTGCATTTCAGTGGCATCAACTCCCGCACTTCGGCCAATAAAAAGCTTAAATTCGGCCGCATGATGATTGGGGAAAACGGCTTTCGGATCCCTTACACATATGCCTTCCCGATGAAGTTGGGGGAGGATATCCAGATGATCCTTGGCTGCAACTTCATCCGCGCCATGCAAGGCGACGTCCGCATCAAAGGAAATACGGTTACGTTCTACAAAAACGTAACCACAATTCGTACTCTCCCATCTGTACCGACTGCAGCAGCTACTGAAAAACTGGACCTAGATGAGGATGACTACATTCAGATGCAAGAGCTAGTGCAGTATGCAACGGACCAACAGCCATCACGGAGCTTCACCAGCAGCGTTGGCTCCCTGCTTGAAGGACTCCGATGCCAAGGGTACATTGGTGAAGACCCACTGAGATATTGGTCCAAGAACCAGGTGCTCTACCACCTGGACATCAAAAACTCGGATTTCACTATTGAAGACCGGCCCTTAAGGCACATTACACCACAAGCCAAGGCTACGTATGTGAAAGCACTACTACATCTTGGCCTTATTCGCCCCAGCAGAAGCCGACACCGCACCACTGCAATCATTGTGAATTCCGGTACAACAGTTGATCCCCGAACGAACCAGGAGATCAAAGGCAAGGAGAAGATGGACTTCAACTATAAGTGCCTGAATGGTCTCACCAACAAGTCGGCCAACAATAAGCCTTCCCGCGTACGTTGGCTCGCCTTCACTGGATGGCCTGCACCCGGAACTCTGGAAGGACTCGGCCTCGTAGCAACCCGGTTACAGGAGGCACACCAGACACCCTCTCAGAAGGCAAAGGAGGAGCACTTGGCGGGAGCCCAAGACTTGTGCTACAATATGAATCACAGATACAGCTCCTACAGAGCCTTCCCATGTCCCTCGATACCAACGACGCCATCAGGCGGCAGCTTCAACAGCTGGAACGACAAAGTTCCCAGGAAGCACTTAAAGCTGTTCGACAGTTCCGGGACCTCCACGCCCTGAAGCTGTCCGAAGCCACAAAGCGCGCAGGGCGAAAGACCACGAGCAACTTCTGGGCCCAGTGGCATCCTGTTGTAACCCAGATTGATGTCCAGCTTGAAACAGCAGTCAAACTCACAACTGACGCAGCCCAACGACTGCCTGCCTTCATGTTCTGAGCACAGCAGAAAGCTTGCGCAAGAAGAAAGTGGTAGCATTCGGCCCAACAATCCAGCCCAAAAGGTCCAAAGTTGCTTGGACCAGACAGTCCAAAGAATAACCAGCCCGGCCCAGTCCAGAGGAAATCGTGTCCTGATGGTGTAAAGTAAAGTTACTTTTATAAAGTAGCTTTTAGAAAAGCCACTTTATAATCATCGAGGCTCGGAGGCCTTTCATGGTGGTCAGTTCCTTACCTGGCGTAACACCTTCCATGGCTGAGTAGAACCCCCTTTCTAGGTACTCATCGGGGATGTGTGTGATGGTTTCTGACCTTATGGCCGTTGATAACCAGACCATAGCATGCCGAAAAATCCTGGATTGACCCCTCGGGTGGCACAGAGGCTGGACCTAATAAGTCCACCGCAAGGTCGATATTGGGAGAGAGGTAGGTATTCGTGGCCTCGGTGAGAAGGAGACTCAGGAATTTCTTACGCCGATCACGGTGTCTGAATTGCAAAAGGCCGCAGTGCGCGTAAATCTGCAAGAGGCAGTAGCTGCCAGTCGGATGAGCATGACAGATACTAGGGTGAGCGTCAGAAGTTCTCGGAGTGCTCGTCTCTTGTTCGATAAGGTAGGATATATACCTCACACCCTGAACCCAGAGTACCTAGACCTTCTTCAATTGTTATACACCTCCCGGTGAATGAACACTTTCCTTCCAGCCAAAATAACCTCCTCATACCAAGAAGCCTTACAAGCCGTTGAACCCATAGAACACCCAGCAGTTGGATTCATCAAACCCCAGTGACTATACGAGTGTTTCAGCTCAAAATATAGCCCTTCTAAAGCAAAATAATACCCAAATCCAGCTTCTAGTCCAAATTGCTGAAACCCTACGGGATATCCAAGCCGATATCCAGCTCCTCAGAAAGCAGAAAACAAAGAGTGACAGTCCAATTCTCCCAGAAACTTTACTCACAAAGCTAGAGAATCTGTCCCTCCACCCTAAAACCAGGCCTCCCGAACCACGCGGGAGACTCCTTATTTTTAAAGACCCCTTGCTAATTTTGCAGGAGGAACAAGCAAAGCTAAATGGCAGCAGTAGTCGTGTTGGAAAAAGCGCCCCAGCCCCTGGTCGAAGACCAAATTCGGGGGTATAGGCGAAATCAGCGACGACTCTACACTGCACAGCAAGCAACACGACGGATCGTCCGTCGCTTGACGGGGCAACCTGCCCCTCAACACGTCTTAGAGCAGCAACTGGACCCGCAGGAGAAATTGCGCCAATCCATGCGAAAACGCGCGGCTATAGACTGGCTCCTGAAGCCCCCTCAAATCCTGCCTATCCTGACACCCACCGAAGTGTCCAGTACGACACTCCTAGATGGAAGGATCTCACTCAGCTTCAACCATCATGCCTCTATTCCTGACACCACTGAGGATGAGATTGTTGCCATCCTCACTCAAGAAGAGGCTCCAGATGAGACGACGGAGGAAGTTTGGGACACCTTGGGCGAACCAAGCGGAAAATATGACTATTATGTCAAGTATTCTGCTCCTCCGTCCTTCTTCACGCCCTTTCCTACCACACCAACGGGATGGGACGATCTGGAAGATGACCTACCAGGACAGAAGCCTGCCATAACAGGATGCAAGCAGCCTCAGCATCCGGCTCCTCGAAAGGTGATGCCAGCTAAGAAGTGGCGACGCCGCTTTGCCCAACAACAGCCAGCGAACGGGCATCTTCCGTGGCGACCCAAAGGACGGGAGAGCCAGCGTCCAACTTGCGGAACCCATGCAGGAGATACACGCCCAGGGGCCTCTGTACTCCGGTCCATGGAACCTCTGCAGGAAGGGACTGGTGACAACACCCACCTTCTAGCCACGTGGCGTCTGACCAACCAAGAAGGCAACTCTGATGCGGAACATGACCCAGATGAGTATTGTGAGTATTTGCAATATTATACTTGTTTGGGAAATACAGATGGAGACACAGAACTTGTTGCCACTTTAGAAGAAGAAGACTGGGGTATGGAGTATCCCCAGCGGGCACCACCGGCACCACCTCAGCAAGCAAAGCCAACGGAGCGGCTTTGCTCCTCTTCCATTGTCTCCGAATACAGGCCCCCAGTGGAATCAACCATGGGCCCTGTTAACTACCCCCCAGCGGCGAGACCTACTGAGCCTGGTCCACGCCAAGGACCAATCTTTGGCGACTACCAACCCAAGAATCTGAGGTTCAAAGCCAGGAATACCTCAGAATGGTGGAACCTCCCTTCTGCCCAGCAGCAATCAGGGGCTATCTTTGTTATGCCCCCCCAGATTGGGCAATTCAGCGACGTCTTCATGCGTTGGGAGTCCATCACCAAAAATTCGGTGGCTCTACAGGGTTTCACAGATTCCCGGACAAAGACTGAATTCATTGAGAACTGGCTTGGGGAGTCTGAAAAGCTCGCCTGGATCCAGTGGAGGATGGCCTACCCCATGGAATACCAGCACCTGTTGGATCATGCAGATGGTGCTGACGGTACGCAGAACATCCTCTCACAGATTCGGACCATATTCGCCCTGGAAGATCCCTACCAAGGCTCAACAACAATGCAAGAAGAAGCCTAAAGGGATCTGGAACGGTTATCCTGCCAGAATTTACGGGATATCGTTCCTTTCCTTAATGACTATATGCAGGTAGCATCTCGGACTGGCCGGTTATTCACTGGCCCGGAGCTCTCAGAGAAACTCTGGTCAAAGATGCCTGGCTCTAGTGGCAAGAAAATCAAAGCAGCATTTGAAGCCAAACACCCAGGTAACACCATCGGAGTTTATCCTCGAGTCCTATTTGCTTACAAGTACCTGGAAGAAGCATGCAAGGAGGCAGCCTTTACCCGGGCCCTCAAGGATTTGTCGTTCTGTCACGACATTCCAATCCCGGGGTATTATCAGCGACCCCAACGAAAGGTTGGCGTTCGGCGGTCGACAACCTATAAAGGGAAGCCACATCCTTCGCATGCCCGCATCGAGAAGAAGAAGCACCTCATCCGCAACAAGAGGTGTAGATGCTTTCTCTGCGGAGAAGAAGGGCATTTTGCCCGAGAATGCCCCAATGAGTGACAGAATGTCAAGCGCGTCGCCATGTTCGAGCAGCTTGACCTTCCTGCCGATTGCGAAATTGTGTCCGTTCAAGAAGGCGATGACCCTAGCGATGCCATCTATAGCATTTCTGAAGGGAAGGAGGACACGGCAATCTTGCAGGAAGAAAAGATTTTCATGTTTCGGGAAGAAGACAGGACCTGGTGGATTGGCCCGACAGGAGGCTACCGCGCCATGGTCAAAGTTTCACAGCAACAGTACGAGTGTAGCCCCACTTGGGAATTACATCAAGATGTGCCTGACGCTTACGAAAGATGCTCTTGCTGCCAGGCACCCTCCCAAAAGTGCTACCGTATGCACTGCCCAAGCTGTAAGCTGACAGTATGCGGCAGATGCAGCTGGTACTACTTCAGCAAAAGAGTTCCAGTGGCCCAGACATCCCTTCCCAGGTATGAGCCCAATGACTTACTACTTGAACAACAAAATTACATTTCTACTTGTGAAAGGGAAAAGCGGCAGCTGCAACAACAGCTCACTCTCGCCCGTGAAGAGAAGGAGGCCCTTCAACAATGCCTTCTTCTTGCCCAAGAGGAAAGCCATCAAACTGGAGGCTGAAGCACAAAGAGCGCGAAAATACCACCATGGAGCTTGACCGCATGGTGCTCGAGCGAAGTGATTTGCAAAAGGAAATACAAAAGCTCCAATGGGAAAAAGGAGCACTAAAGCAGCAGGAGGATGAGCCAGCGGATACCGACGACCTTAACGTACTTCTCGTCGACACTACTCAGCGGCTCCTCTCAGCTGAAATGAGGGTGACAACACCACCCCGGCGGACGAAGAATATGCTCTACAACATTAAGGTGAAGTTCGATATGCCCCGTATAGTGCCATTTGAAGTCAATGCAATCCTCGACACAGGGGCTACAACTTGCTGCATTGACCAAGGAACGGCTCCTGCCAATGCCCTGGAGGACAACCCCTTCCTCGTGCATTTCAGTGGCATCAACTCCCGCACTTCGGCCAATAAAAAGCTTAAATTCGGCCGCATGATGATTGGGGAAAACGGCTTTCGGATCCCTTACACATATGCCTTCCCGATGAAGTTGGGGGAGGATATCCAGATGATCCTTGGCTGCAACTTCATCCGCGCCATGCAAGGCGGCGTCCGCATCGAAGGAAATACGGTTACGTTCTACAAAAACGTAACCACAATTCATACTCTCCCATCTGTACCGACTGCAGCAGCTATTGAAGAGCTGGACCTAGATGAGGATGAGTACATTCAGATACAAGAGCTAGTGCAGTATGCAACGGACCAACAGCCATCACGGAGCTTCACCAGCAGCGTTGGCTCCCTGCTTGAAGAACTCAAACGCCAGGGATACATTGGTGAGGACCCACTGAAATATTGGTCCAAGAACCAGGTGCTCTGCCACCTGGATATCAAAAACCCGGATTTCACTATCGAAGACCGGCCCTTAAGGCATATTACACCACAAGCCAAGGCTACGTATGCAAAGCATGTGAAAGCACTACTAAATCTTGGCCTTATTCGCCCCAGCAGAAGCCGGCATCGCACCACTGCAATCATTGTGAATTCCGGTACAACAGTTGATTCCCGAACGGGCCAGGAGATCAAAGGCAAGGAGCGGATGGTCTTCAACTATCGGCGCCTAAATGATCTCACCAACAAGGATCAGTACAGCCTGCCTGGGATCAACACCATCTTACGGAAGGTAAGCAGAAGCCACATTTACTCAAAATTTGATCTGAAATCAGGTTTTCATCAAGTGGCTATGCATCCTGCCTCCGTGGAATGGACGGCATTCTGGGTACCAGAAGGCCTCTATGAATGGCTCGTAATGCCATTTGGCCTGAAAAATGCACCCGCCGTATTCCAACGGAAGATGGACAGTTGCTTCAAGGGGACAGAAGACTTTATTGCAGTATACATTGATGACATTCTGGTCTTCTCCTCCTCTGAAGCGGAGCATGAACGACATCTGAGGGTCATGCTCCAGATCTGCCAAACCAATGGGCTAATCCTGAGCCCAACAAAGATGAAGATAGCAGTCTCGGAAGTAGAATTCTTGGGGGCAGTACTCGGCAATCAGCGAATCAAGCTGCAGCCCCACATTATCAAGAAGATTGCAAACTTCCAGGAACAGGAACTGACCACCATGAAAGGCCTCCGAGCCTGGCTCGGGAATTGAATTACGCCCGAAGCTATACATATCTAGGGACTCTAACTCGGGCCAATCTATGCAAAGACAATCCTACTCGGGGGAAAGGCTCTGGAACTCCCAAGATTGGGACTTAGTCGCAAAAATCAAGGCCTTGGTGCAAAAGCTGCCGGATCTCGAATTACCACCAGAAGCCAGCTATATGATCCTTGAGACCGACGGCTGTATGACGGGATGGGGCGGAATTTGTAAATGGAAGCCCCAAAAGTATGACCCCAAGTCCATGGAGAAGGTATGTGCCTACGCTAGCGGCAGGTTCCATCCAATCAAATCCACCATTGATGCGGAACTCTATGCCGTCATGAATACGCTGGAAGCACTAAAGATTTACTACCTGGATAAGGCTGACTTGACTATTCGAACAGACTGTCAAGCAATCATAAGCTTCTTCAACAAGTCAGCTAACAACAAGCCTTCCCGCGTACGCTGGCTCGCCTTCACCGACTACATTACTGGCACGGGACTCGACCATCCAATTTGAACACATCAGCGGAGAGGATAACCAGCTGGCGGATACTCTCTCCCGCTTAATTACTTCACTTGTTATTTCAGGATGGCCTGCACCCGAAACTCTGGAAGGACTCAGCCTCGTAGCAACCCCGTTACAGGAGGCACACCAGACACCCTCTCAGAAGGCAAAGGAGGAACACTTGGCGGAAGCCCAAGCCTTGTGCTACAATATGAATCACAACTGCAGCTCCTACAGAGCCTTCCAATGTCCCTCGATACCTACGACGCCATCAGGCGGCGGCTTCAACAGCTGGAACGACAAAGTGCCCAGGAAGCACTTACGGCTGTTCGACAGTTCCGGGACCTCCATGCCCTGAAGCTATCCGAAGCCACAAAGCGCGCAGGACGCAAGACCACGGGCAACTTCTGGGCCCAGTGGCATCCTGTTGTAACCCAGATTGATGTCCAGCTTGAAACAGCAGTCAAACTCACAACTGACGCAGCCCAACGACTGCCTGCCTTCATGTTCTGAGCACAGCAGAAAGCCTGCGCAAGAAGAAAGCGGTAGCATTCGGCCCAACAATCCAGCCCAAAGGGTCCAAAGTTGCTTGGACCAGACAGTCCAAAGAATAACCAGCCCGGCCCAGTCCAAAGGAAATCGTATCCTGATGGTGTAAAGTAAAGTTACTTTTATAAAGTAGCTTTTAGAAAAGCCACTTTATAAAAGAGACTTTTGTAAAGTAACTTTAGACTTTTGTAAAGTAGCTTTAGGAAAGCTGCTTTTGAAAAGCAGCTTTAGCTTTTATAAAGTAGCTTTAGGAAAGCTGCTTTTGTAAAGGCAGATGCGATCTTATCGCATCTGCTAGGTGTAAGGCTTCCCTATAAAATGGGAAGCATATCATAGAACTGAATATAGAAGAATCACCGAAGAATTCTCTCTTCTGGGTTTTGTTTTGAGTTCATCCTTTCTTCCACCTTCACACTTCCGCAACCCTTCCACCACCTATCAGAGCTTAGTTGCTCTTCCACATTCTGGTATCAGAGCTTAGTTGCTCTTCCACAACCTGGTATCAGAGCTTTTTAGCTCAACCCCCACGATCTACCACCACCATTCTGGTATCAGAGCAAAGTTCCTTACTCGTTACCCGAGGACTGATCGGAAGGCTGTCAAACACACCAAACGTGGCCTTTGCATATGAAGTCGCAGGAGTCACTGACTATCTAGCAAGTCACGGTGTTCATGCCCTCCCTGGACGACGGTACTCGACAGCACAGCTGTGTGGGATAAACTGGCTCCTGAAGCCCCCTCAAATCCTGCCTATCCTGACACCCACCGAGGTGTCCAGTACGACACTCCTAGACGGAAGGATCTCACTCAGCTTCAACCATCATGCCTCTATTCCTGACACCACTGAGGATGAGATTGTTGCCATCCTCACTCAAGAAGAGGCTCCAGATGAGACGACGGAGGAAGTTTGGGACACCTTGGGCGAACCAAGCGGAAAATATGACTATTATGTCAAGTATTCTGCTCCTCCGTCCTTCTTCACGCCCTTTCCTACCACACCAACAGGATGGGACGATCTGGAAGATGACCTACCAGGACAGCAGCCTGCCATAACAGGATGCAAGCAGCCTCAGCATCCGGCTCCTCGAAAGGTGATGCCAGCCAAGAAGTGGCGACGCCGCTTTGCCCAACAACAGCCAGCGAACGGGCATCTTACGTGGCGACCCAAAGGACGGGAGAGCCAGCGTCCAACTTGCGGAACCCATGCAGGAGATACACGCCCAGGGGCCTCTGTACTCCGGTCCATGGAACCTCTGCAGGAAGGGACTGGTGACAACACCCACCTTCTAGCCACGTGGCGTCTGACCAACCAAGAAGGCAACTCTGATGCTGAACATGACCCAGATGAGTATTGTGAGTATTTGCAATATTATACTTGTTTGGGAAATACAGATGGAGAAACAGAACTCGTTGCCACTTTAGAAGAAGAAGACTGGGGTATGGAGTATCCCCAGCGGGCACCACCGGCACCACCTCAGCAAGCAAAGCCAACGGAGCGGCTTTGCTCCTCTTCCATTGTCTCCGAATACAGGCCCCCAGTGGAATCAACCATGGGCCCTGTTAACTACCCCCCAGCGGCGAGACCTACTGAGCCTGGTCCAAGCCAAGGACCAATCTTTGGCGACTACCAACCCAAAAATCTGAGGTTCAAAGCAAGGAATACCTCAGAATGGTGGAACCTCCCTTCTGCCCAGCAGCAATCAGGGGCTATCTTTGTTATGCCCCCCCAGATTGGTCAATTCAGCGACGTCTTCATGCGTTGGGAGTCCATCACCAAAAATTCAGTGGCTCTACAGGGTTTCACAGATTCCCGGACAAAGACTGAATTCATTGAGAACTTGCTTGGGGAGTCTGAAAAGCTCGCCTAGATCAAGTGGAGGATGGCCTACCCCATGGAATACCAGCACCTGTTGGATCATGCAGATGGTGCTGATGGTACGCAGAACATCCTCTCACAGATTCGGACCATATTCGCCCTGGAAGATCCCTACCAAGGCTCAACAACAATGCAAGAAGAAGCCTACAGGGATCTGGAACGGTTATCCTGCCAGAATTTGCGGGATATCGTTCCTTTCCTTAATGACTAAATGCAGGTAGCATCTCGGACTGGCCGGTTATTCACTGGCCCGGAGCTCTCAGAGAAACTCTGGTCAAAGATTCCTGGCTCTATTGGCAAGAAAATCAAAGCAGCATTTGAAGCCAAACACCCAGGTAACACCATCGGAGTTTATCCTCGAGTCCTATTTACTTACAAGTACCTGGAAGAAGCATGCAAGGCGGCAGCCTTTACCCGGGCCCTCAAGGATTTGTCGTTCTGTCACGACATTCCAATCCCGGGGTATTATCAGCGACCCCAACGAAAGGTTGGCGTTCGGCGGTCGACAACCTATAAAGGGAAGCCACATCCTTCGCATGCCCGCAGCGAGAAGAAGAAGCACCTCATCCGCAACAGGAGGTGTAGATGCTTTCTCTGCGGAGAAGAAGGGCATTTTGCCCGAGAATGCCCCAATGAGCGACAGAATGTCAAGCGCGTCGCCATGTTCGAGCAGCTTGACCTTCCTGCCGATTGCGAAATTGTGTCCGTTCAAGAAGGTGATGACCCTAGCGATGCCATCTATAGCATTTCTGAAGGGGAGGCGGACACGGCAATCTTGCAGGAAGAAAAGATTTTCATGTTTCGGGAAGAAGACAGGACCTGGTGGATTGGCCCGACAGGAGGCTACCGCGCCATGGTCAAAGTTTCACAACAACAGCACGAGTGTAGCCACCCTTGGGAATTACATCAAGATGTGCCTGACGCTTACGAAAGATGCTCTTGCTGCCAGGCACCCTCCCAAAAGTGCTACCGTATGCACTGCCCAAGCTGTAAGCTGACAGTATGCGGCAGGTGCAGCTGGTACTACTTCAGCAAAAGAGTTCCAGTGGCCCAGACATCCCTTCCAAGGTATGAGCCCAATGACTTACTACGTGAACAACAAAATTACATTTCTACTTGTGAAAGGGAAAAGCGGCAGCTGCAACAACAGCTCACTCTCGCCCGTGAAGAGAAGGAGGCCCTTCAACAACGCCTCCTCCTTGCCCAAGAGGAAAGCCATCACTGGCAACGTGAGTCTGAAAACTGGAGGCTGAAGCACAAGGAGCTCGAAAATACCACCATGGAGCTTGACCGCATGGTGCTCGAGCGAAGTGATTTGCAAAAGGAAATACAAAAGCTCCAATGGGAAAAAGGAGCACTAAAGCAGCAGGAGGATGAGCCAGCGGATACCGACGACCTTAACGTCCTTCTCGTCGACACTACTCAGCGGCTCCTCTCAGCTGAAATGAGGGTGACAACACCACCCCGGCGGACGAAAAATATGCTCTACAACATTAAGGTGAAGTTCGATATTCCCCATATTGTGCCATTTCAAGTGAATGCAATCCACGACACAGGGGCTACAACCTACTGCATTGACCAAGGAGCGGCTCCTGTCAACGCCCTGGAGGACAACCCCTTCCTCGTGCATTTCAGTGGCATCAACTCCCGCACTTCGGCCAATAAAAAGCTTAAATTCGGCCGCATGATGATTGGGGAGAATGGCTTTCGGATCCCTTACACATATGCCTTCTCGATGAAGTTGGGGGAGGATATCCAGATGATCCTTGGCTGTAACTTCATCCACGCCATGCAAGGCGGCGTCTGCATCGAAGGAAATACGGTTACGTTCTACAAAAACATAACCATAATTCATACTCTCCCATCTGTACCAACTGCAGCAGCTATTGAATAGTTGGACCTAGATGAGGATGAGTACATTCAAATACAAGAGCTAGTGCAGTATGCAATGGACCAACAGCCATCACGGAGCTTCACCAGCAGCGTCGGCTCCTTGCTTGAAGAACTCCGACGCCAAGGATACATTGGTGAGGACCCACTGAAATATTGGTCCAAGAACCAGGTGCTCTGCCACCTGGACATCAAAAACCCGAATTTCACTATTGAAGACCGGCCCTTAAAGCACATTACACCGCAAGCCAAGGCTACGTATGCAAAGCATGTGAAAGCACTACTGGATCTTGGCCATTATTCGCCCCAGCAAAAGCCGGCATCGCACCACTGCAATCATTGTGAATTCCGGTACAACAGTTGATCCCCGAACGGGCCAGGAGATCAAAGGCAAGGAGCGGATGGTCTTCAACTATCGGCGCCTGAATGATCTCACCAACAAGGATCAGTACAGCCTGCCTGGGATCAACACCATCTTACGGAAGGTAAGCAGAAGCCACATTTACTCAAAATTTGATCTGAAATCAGGTTTTCATCAAGTGGCGATGCATCCTGCCTCCGTGGAATGGACGGCATTCTGGGTACCAGAAGGCCTCTATGAATGGCTCGTAATGCCATTTGGCCTGAAAAATGCACCCGCCGTATTCCAACGGAAGATGGACAGTTGCTTCAAGGGGACAGAAGACTTTATTGCAGTATACATTGATGACATTCTGGTCTTCTCCTCCTCTGAAGCGGAGCATGAACAACATCTGAGGGTCATGCTCCAGATCTGCCAAACCAATGGGCTAATCCTGAGCCCAACAAAGATGAAGATAGCAGTCTCGGAAGTAGAATTCTTGGGGGCAGTACTCGGCAATCAGCGAATCAAGCTGCAGCCCCACATTATCAAGAAGATTGCAAACTTCCAGGAACAGGAACTGACCACCATGAAAGGCCTCCGAGCCTGGCTCGGAATCTTGAATTACGCCCGAAGCTATATCCCTAATCTAGGGACTCTACTCGGGCCACTCTATGCAAAGACAAGTCCTACGGGAGAAAGGCGCTGGAACTCCCAAGATTGGGACTTAGTCGCAAAAATCAAGGCCTTGGTGCAAAAGCTGCCGGATCTCGAATTACCTCCAGAAGCCAGCTATATGATCCTTGAGACCGACGGCTGTATGACGGGATGGGGCGGAATTTGTAAATGGAAGCCCCAAAAGTATGACCCCAAGTCCATGGAGAAGGTATGTGCCTACGCTAGCGGCAGGTTCCATCCAATCAAATCCACCATTGATGCGGAACTCTATGCCGTCATGAATACGCTGGAAGCACTAAAGATTTACTACCTGGATAAGGCTGACTTGACTATTCGAACAGACTGTCAAGCAATCATAAGCTTCTTCAACAAGTCAGCTAACAACAAGCCTTCCCGCGTACGCTGGCTCGCCTTCACCGACTACATTACTGGCACGGGACTCGCCATCCAATTTGAACACATCAGCGGAGAGGATAACCAGCTGGCGGATACTCTCTCCCGCTTAATTACTTCACTTGTTATTTCAGGATGGCCTGCACCCGAAACTCTGGAAGGACTCAGCCTCGTAGCAACCCGGTTACAGGAGGCACACCAGACACCCTCTCAGAAGGCAAAGGAGGAACACTTGGCGGAAGCCCAAGCCTTGTGCTACAATATGAATCACAACTGCAGCTCCTACAGAGCCTTCCAATGTCCCTCGATACCTACGACGCCATCAGGCGGCGGCTTCAACAGCTGGAACGACAAAGTGCCCAGGAAGCACTTAAAGCTGTTCGACAGTTCCGGGACCTCCATGCCCTGAAGCTATCCGAAGCCACAAAGCGCGCAGGACGCAAGACCACGGGCAACTTCTGGGCCCAGTGGCACCCTGTTGTAACCCAGATTGATGTCCAGCTTGAAACAGCAGTCAAACTCACAACTGACGCAGCCCAACGACTGCCTGCCTTCATGTTCTGAGCACAGCAGAAAGGCCTGCGCAAGAAGAAAGCGGTAGCATTTGGCCCAACAATCCAGCCCAAAGGGTCCAGAGTTGCTTGGACCAGACAGTCCAAAGAATAACCAGCCCGGCCCAGTCCAAAGGAAATCGTATCCTGATGGTGTAAAGTAAAGTTACCTTTATAAAGTAGCTTTTAGAAAAGCCACTTTATAAAAGAGACTTTTGTAAAGTAACTTTAGACTTTTGTAAAGTAGCTTTAGGAAAGCTGCTTTTGAAAAGCAGCTTTAGCTTTTATAAAGTAGCTTTAGGAAGGCTGCTTTTGTAAAGGCAGATGCGATCTTATCGCATCTGCTAGGTGTAAGGCTTCCCTATAAAATGGGAAGCATATCATAGAACTGAATATAGAAGAATCACCGAAGAATTCTCTCTTCTGGGTTTTGTTTTGAGTTCATCCTTTCTTCCACCTTCACACTTCCGCAACCCTTCCACCACCTATCAGAGCTTAGTTGCTCTTCCACATTCTGGTATCAGAGCTTAGTTGCTCTTCCACAACCTGGTATCAGAGCTTTTTAGCTCAACCCCCACGATCTACCACCACCATTCTGGTATCAGAGCAAAGTTCCTTACTCGTTACCCGAGGACTGATCGGAAGGCTGTCAAACACACCAAACGTGGCCTTTGCATATGAAGTCGCAGGAGTCACTGACTATCTAGCAAGTCACGGTGTTCATGCCCTCCCTGGACGACGGTACTCGACGGCACAGCTGTTTGGGATAAACTGGCTCCTGAAGCCCCCTCAAATCCTGCCTATCCTGACACCCACCGAAGTGTCCAGTACGACACTCCTAGATGGAAGGATCTCACTCAGCTTCAACCATCATGCCTCTATTCCTGACACCACTGAGGATGAGATTGTTGCCATCCTCACTCAAGAAGAGGCTCCAGATGAGACGACGGAGGAAGGTTGGGACACCTTGGGCGAACCAAGCGGAAAATATGACTATTATGTCAAGTATTCTGCTCCTCCGTCCTTCTTCACGCCCTTTCCTACCACACCAACAGGATGGGACGATCTGGAAGATGACCTACCAGGACAGTAGCCTGCCATAACAGGATGCAAGCAGCCTCAGCATCCGGCTCCTCGAAAGGTGGTGCCAGCCAAGAAGTGGCGACGCCGCTTTGCCCAACAACAGCCAGCGAACGGGCATCTTACGTGGCAACCCAAAGGACGGGAGAGCCAGCGTCCAACTTGCGGAACCCATGCAGGAGATACACGCCCAGGGGCCTCTGTACTCCGGTCCATGGAACCTCCGCAGGAAGGAACTGGTGACAACACCCACCTTCTGGCCACGTGGCGTCTGACCAACCAAGAAGGCAACTCTGACGCTGAACATGACCCAGACGAGTATTGTGAGTATTTACAATATTATACTTGTTTGGGAAATACAAAGGGAGACACAGAACTCGTTGCCACTTTAGAAGAAGAAGACTGGGGTATGGAGTATCCCCAGCAGGCACCACAGGCACCACCTCAGCAAGCGAAGCCAACGGAGCGGCTTTGCTCCTCTTCCATTGTCTCCGAATACAGGCCCCCAGTGGAATCAAGCATGGGCCCTGTTAATTATCCCCCAGCGTTGAGACCTGCTGAGCCTAGTCCAAGCCAAGGACCTATCTTTGGCGACTACCAACCCAAGAATCTGAGGTTCAAAGCCAGGAATACCTCAGAATGGTGGAACCTCCCTTCTGCCCAGCAGCAATCAGGGGCTATCTTTGTTATGCCCCCCCAGATTGGGCAATTCAGCGACGTCTTCATGCGTTGGGAATCCATCACCAAAAATTCGGTGGCTCTACAAGGTTTCACAAATTCCCGGACAAAGACTGAATTCATTGAGAACTTGCTTGGGGAGTCTGAAAAGCTCGCCTGGATCCAGTGGAGGATGGCCTACCCCATGGAATACCAGCACCTGTTGGATCATGCAGATGGTGCTGATGGTACGCAGAACATCCTCTCACAGATTCGGACCATATTCGCCCTGGAAGATCCCTACCAAGGCTCAACAACAATGCAAGAAGAAGCCTACAGGGATCTGGAACGATTATCCTGCCAGAATTTACGGGATATCGTTCCTTTCCTTAATGACTATATGCAGGTAGCATCTCGGACTGGCCGGTTATTCACTGGCCCGGAGCTCTCAGAGAAACTCTGGTCAAAGATGCCTGGCTCTATTGGCAAGAAAATCAAAGTAGCATTTGAAGCCAAACACCCAGGTAATACCATCGGAGTTTATCCTCGAGTCCTATTTACTTACAAGTACCTGGAAGAAGCATGCAAGGAGGCAGCCTTTACCCGGGCCCTCAAGGATTTGTCGTTCTGTCACGACATTCCAATCCCGGGGTATTTTCAGCGACCCCAACGAAAGGTTGGCGTTCGGCGGTCGACAACCTACAAAGGGAAGCCACATCCTTCGCATGCCCGCATCGAGAAGAAGAAGCACCTCATCCGCAACAGGAGGCGTAGATGCTTTCTCTGCAGAGAAGAAGGGCATTTTGCCCGAGAATGCCCCAATGAGCGACAGAATGTCAAGCGCGTCGCCATGTTCGAGCAGCTTGACCTTCCTGCCGATTGCGAAATTGTGTCCGTTCAAGAAGGCGATGACCCTAGCGATGCCATCTATAGCATTTCTGAAGGGGAGGAGGACACGGCACTCTTGCAGGAAGAAAAGATTTTCATGTTTCGGGAAGAAGACAGGACCTGGTGGATTGGCCCGACAGGAGGCTACCGCGCCATGGTCAAAGTTTCACAGCAACAGTACGCGTGTAGCCACACTTGGGAATTACATCAAGATGTGCCTGACGCTTACGAAAGATGCTCTTGCTGCCAGGCACCCTCCCAAAAGTGCTACCGTATGCACTGCCCAAGCTGTAAGCTGACAGTATGCGGCAGATGCAGCTGGTACTACTTCAGCAAAAGAGTTCCAGTGGCCCAGACATCCCCTCCAAGGTATGAGCCTAATGACTTACTACTTGAACAACAAAATTACATTTCTACTTGTGCAAGGGAAAAGCGGCAGCTGCAACAACAGCTCACTCTCGCCCGTGAAGAGAAGGAGGCCCTTCAACAACGCCTCCTCCTTGCCCAAGAGGAAAGCCATCACTGGCAACGTGAGTCTGAAAACTGGAGGCTGAAGCACAAAGAGCTCGAAAATACCACCATGGAGCTTGACCGCATGGTGCTCGAGCGAAGTGATGTGCAAAAGGAAATCCAAAAGCTCCAATGGGAAAAAGGAGCACTCAAGCAGCAGGAGGATGAGCCAGCGGATACCGACGACCTTAACGTACTTCTCGTCGACACTACTCAGCGGCTCCTCTCAGCTGAAATGAGGGTGACAACACCACCCCGGCGGACGAAGAATATGCTCTACAACCTTAAGGTGAAGTTCGATATTCCCCGTATTGTGCCATTTG